>JH719958.1:870907-1016475 GCA_000231845.2 Tetrahymena malaccensis 436
ACTAATCTCTCAAATTTGACACTTGATCTCTAGTAAAAACAGCTTATTTGTTTTGGATTATATTAATATAAAAATGAATTAAAACTAAAACAATATTTTTACTTTAGATAATTTTTGGTTAAGATTTTGATTTTGATTTTATATTTTTAAAATAAAGATAATAAAAATAAACAAAAACTATTTTACTTATAATAGTTTTAATTAAAATATTTTTTCATTTTACTTTTATTTTATTCATTAAAACTTATATTTAATATCAATTTAAAGGGTTAATTAAATTAATGAATCACAGAAATTAAAGATATTGAGCAAATACCTTAAAGCTAAAAGATTAGTTGTCAAAGACATATAATAATGATCAAGCTAAAGCTATAAACATAGATATATAGAATGGAAAAATTAAAGAAATTTAAAAAAAAAAATAAATTGATAAATTTATATTTGTAAAACAAAAATTAAACTAAGAATTTAAATTTATGATTATTTTTATTAATGTAAATTAAATTGGTAGATTTTATAAAAAGACTATAAAAAATTATTTTTTTATTTTTTTCGATTCATTTTAAATATAAAAAGATAAATATTAATCCTGTTCTACACCCCCCTACTTTATAAATTAAAAAAATAGATTAGCATAAAAATAAATTAATTGTTCAAAAAAATAAAAATATAGATCACAAAAAAATTTATGAAAACTAATAGAATTCTTAACAATTTTTAATAGAATTAAATAAATAAAAAGAGTTTCAATATAATAATTTATACTAATTCCATATTTCATTATGAATTTTATTTTAACAAAAAAATATGATAAATTATATATGCTTTAATTATTAATATTTTTTACTATCAATATTACATTAATAAGTTGAGATAATATAATTTAAATATGTTTAAAAACACTCATTTCAAAATAAATTTAACATAAAAATATACAAAATAATCATTTAACTTTAAACTTATTTGTATTATTAAATATTGAAATTATTTAACAATTTTGTTTAATATATTTTTATCTATCATCACAAAAAAACTTGCTAATAGACTAATCTTTTAATTTTAAGTACTTGAGCTCTTAAGTTTTATTTTTACTATATGTTTAGATTATATAACCTATAAATAATATAATTATAATAAGTTTACTTATTAAAAATTAAAATAGATTAATTTAAATTATTAGTTTACGTTAAATACCAACAAAATAAATAATTTAATTTCATTCTAATAAGCTTATTAAAGAATAATTTTATACAAAAACAAACACAATTTTCTTCAGGAAAATAAAAAATAAAATAATTCATTTCTCCTTACTAAGTTTATTTTTATAAAAATGTAAGCAAAATTAAAAAAATAACAACCTTAAACCAAATTTTAAATATGAGAGTTTAACCAATTTTTCTAATCCTAATTATAAATTGGATACATTTTAAGCACCAATTTTATTCAGCCTTTTAGTATATTTAAAAATTAATTTAAAATGTAACCAAAATAATAGAAATATTTATTTAATAATTTTATTTTGTATTTTTTCTCTACAATGTATTGATTTAAAAAAATATATATTAGAAAGTCATTTTACGATAGGTCAATATCCAGCTTTTAGAGATAAGCGCATTTTGCCAAACTAGAGATTAAGTTTAATGCACCAGCAAGACCGATTTTATTTTCCCTAGCAAATTGAGACGAGTTTATTATTTAATACCAAAAGATTATATTAAAAATATGTAAAGATTTTTAAAATTAAAAAGATAAATGAATAAAAGAAAAATAAATAATCTAAAAAAAATGTAAATAAATAAATAAATTAATTAATTAATTAAAGAAAAAATTTTTTTAATAAAATAAACTATTCTTACAAAAGGTGAATTGTCAAGCATGAAAGTTTATTGCAATTCGCTAATGCAGGACCTAAGTTTTAAATACCTTGGTCCTCAATATAATTGCCACTTTTAGAAAAATTTAAATCCAATAAAAATGTTTGGTTAAATAAGTTTAAAAATGAGAGTTTGATAATTTTATTTATTAAATATTATTTAATTAAAAAATAAGCTTTTACTAGAGATTGATTGTCAAAGTAGAAAGATTTAAATATTTTTGTAAACCCAATCCTAAGCTCAGCATACCCTATGGTCCAATTCTGTTTCTCCTTTAAATATTTTTAAGAAAAATTTATGAAAGAAATAACAATATTTTTAAAAAATAGTAAATTTATTAATTTTAAGCTGATAAATAAAGATAAATATTGAAAAAATTAAGATTAAATTTAAATTCAAAGTTAAGAAGTCAAAATTGAACGACTTCTTTAAGAGTTGTTTGATTAAATAAATTAAATAAAAGCAAATAATGGATTTAATTTTACTAAAGATAGAGAGTTAATGTTTAAATTTTATTAGTTTTTTCAAAAAGGTTATAACTTAAATCTAATACACCCTAAGCTCCTAATTAATTATTACTTTTAAAATATGAATAAGTCTTTTATATATTTAAAAAATAAACAACGTTAAAGATAAGATATTAATGATTTTAATGTGTTAATTTCAAGATTTTATAATTATTAATTTATAATGTCTGTTTAGAAAATTAAATTAAAATATTTAAATAAATTTTAAAATTATTCTTCTTTTTTATTTTCTAGTTAGCTATTTGCTGAATTTAATTTATTAAAACATAAATAAAAAAAGCGGTATTTTTTTACTGAAGATTTAGGGTTAAGCTTTCTAGATTATAGCACTTTGATAAAGCTGAACCTAAGTATTTAGGGCAGACAGAACTAATTTAATTGTTACTTTTTTATTTTTAAGATAAATTAGTCAAATATTGTAAAAAATAAAAAAAAAACATCTAAATATCTAAAAATTAAATAGCTGGTGTAGGTTAAAAATAAAATAATTAAATTAAACTTGCAAAATACACTCTTAATTTTAACAATACGGTTCGAAAAAGAATATTTTTGTTAAAAATTAGGTAGTTAATTAATAAATAAACTGTTTTACTAAAGGCTAAGTGAGAGATTTGAGAGATTAACGCACTTTTCTAAACCTGAAAATAAGTTCAAATCATTTTAAGAGCCAATTTTATTATCTCTTTTGTTATATATTGAAATTTATTACAAGTTATTGCTATAAAAAAATAAAATCGAAAAATGACTAATAGAGCTTCAAAAATAAATAAATATTTATTAAAATTTCACATAATTTAGCAGCTATAATTAAATGTGTTCCTAAAATAGTTTATTTTATAAAAATAAAATAATGAATGTTTAATTTTTTACTAAAGATCAAGATCCAAAGTTGAGAGATTAGGGCACTAAGTTAAGCTTAAAAATAAGTTTTAAACGCCATATTCATCTATTTAATTATATCTTTTAAATTATATATTTACAATATTATTTATTTATTTTTACTTGAAAAATGTTAATAAATTTCAAATAAATATTTTTAATAAGAAGTGATGAGGATATAAAAATATTAACATTTTATACAAATATCAACTAAAAATAAATAAAATATAATACTATGAAAAATAGACTAAATTTACTTGAGAGAAAGTCCAAGAAAAGAAAGTTTATTGCACTTTGATAAACTTGTAGATAAATTAGAAGCACCCTATGAACCAATATAATTATGACTATTAAATTATTCATGAATTTATTAGAAAAAAAATTAGTTCTTTTAGAAAAAACTACAAAAAGAAATTTGAGAATTTAATTTTAAATTAAAAATAAATAAAGATCTATCAAGGAAATAATATCGCAAAAGAAAACATAACGTCTAACTTATATCTTATAAATTATTTGATCATTAAGTAGCAAATATTTTGATTTTAAAAAAATAAAATAATAAATATACTCAAGATCGAGATTCAGAACTTAGAGATTTAAAAAGCTTTCTAAAGTTTTACTTATTTAAAAAACTTTCTAGTCGTCAATTAAACAACATCTTTTAATATGTTTAGTTTATTTTGTTTCAGCATGAAAATATTTTGTAGAAATAAATTGTGAAAGTTAGATTAAAAAATAAATAAATGGTCTAAATCATAAACTTTAATTCTAAATAATAAAAAAATGTTTGCTTAATCCTAAACATACTTTTCAAAACTTAAGCTTTTTATAATGCTATGATTAATTTGTATTATTTTTTTACCTTAGTGTAATATCAAGATTTGTAGTATGAGGTGATGATATTGAAGAATTTTAAAACTTTTATTTTAAATATTAAAAATACATAATTTTTGTGTAATAAAATCATCAGTTACATCTTTTATATTTTTAAAGCTTGATTTCTATTATATCATTTTTTTCCTTTAGTAGATATTTAATTTGAAATTAATTTAGTTATCTAAAATTAAGTTCTTAACAAATATTAATATATATTAACTAAACAAGAAAATATCTAATATATTTTTAACTAATAAATTAATTAAAATTAAAATTTTTAATATAGAATAACAACAAATAAATAAATCAAAACAGGAAACCTACCTACCTTATAAATTATGGTATATAAAACTAAAAATATATTTGATATATTATTAATAATATTAAAAACCTTTAAAATAATTTTTTAATGACCTGAAATTATAAAATTTTGGTATAAATTTAAAAGAAAATTTAATTTATTTTTCTGTTATAGTGTGATTAATTAGATATTAAATTACTTTGAGTTTGAAGTAATTTAATTGTAATTAGTAAATTATTTATTTATCTATTTTTAATTTTCTTAAAATGGGATGCGCTTAATGTAAATAAAAAAAGCAAATAAAAAAATTAGAAACAAAATATAAAATGGTTTTATATTTATTTTTATTTAATTATTAATTTGAAATTATTTTTTTAATGAAAAAAAAGCCATTAAAATATAATGAATCTGACTCAGCTGAACTATTTTTAGATTTTAAGTAATCCCTTTATTTTATTGTTATTCGCTAATTAGAGTTAAGGAAATGAATAAATATTCTAAATTCTTAATTAATAAATTAAGTTTGCAATTTAATACTTTTAAAACCTTTTTATCTTAAATTTTTGAATTAAATATCTTTAATTATAACATTTACAGTAAAAAACAATTTGATGACCAGGCAAAAGCTCGTATTAACGATTTAGTAAAAAATTAATCAAACCTCAAAATTTTAAAGCTGAATTTTACGTAAGATTTTAAAGATTTGCTAGAAGATTTTTATTTTCTTATTTATTTATTATTTTATAAAATAAAGTAAGTATTTAATATTTATTTTAATTATATAAAAGACAAACTAAATTTGAAAATGAAAGCTTGTTAAAATTAGGCGAAAATTTAACAAAATTAAATTTTCTTGAAGAATTAGATTTAAATTTAATGTAAAAAAACTTTGATCATTAAAGCAAAAGAAATTTTATTTAAAACATATTCACTTTTTTCTTTGCAAAGAATTTAAAAAAGTGTCCTTATAATTTTGTTTAATTATAGGGAAAGTGATATAAATGATAAAGCTATTGAAGACTTAACGAGCTAATTCTAAAGCTTTAATTTTTTGAGAGAATTAAGTCTCCGATTATAGTATTTACTTATTAATATTGTTAAATTTATTCTTTTTTTCAAGCAAATATAAACTTTTAATTTAGTAAATAAATATTTTATTAAATAGAGATAATAAAATTTTCTAAAAAGGATCTTAGAGCTTAGGTGTTAATTTAAGTAAATGCTAGTAGCTGTCAGAATTAACTTTATTGTTAAAGTAATAAATAATAAATTTAACCATAATAAAAATAATTGTGATGCATTATAATTAAAATTAATAAAATATTTTTTTAATTTTCAAATGTTTTTTAAATTATAATTTAATTCAAAATAGATCTAATATTGTGAAAGATTAAGGAGCTAGTGATTTAATCTAGGGATTATCATAATGTATAAAACTTAGAAGGTTAACTTTGAGCTTATCGTGAGAATATTTATTTAATTCTTGTTTATTTTAGATATAGACAATTTAAATTTTGAAGCTGAATTAATTTTACATGCTAAATAAGTTTAAATTTTCTATCAAACTAACATATTAGTTTATAAAAATCAAGTTAATTCCTAAAAATCTAGCTAAATATTATATTAAATATTTAACTAACTTTACCTCTTTACAAAAAAAAATTTAAATGATTGAGTTGTTTCTAATAATTTAATTAATAAGAATTTCGATATAGATTGATAAATATTTCTTATTCTTATTTGAAAAAAACTTTACCAAAAAAAATTATTTAAGTATTAGAAATATTTTTGCATTATCTATAGCAAAAAATTAATCTTTTCTTAATATAAGCAATTGAAATAATTAAATTTTGTCTAAATAAAAATCTAGTTTTAATTTAAATAGCTAGATTAATTGATTTTTTAAAGATATATGAAGAACAATTATTTATTTATAAAAAATTTTATTGCTTTTATGTTTAAACTTCTTCTTTGTTTTTTAAAAAAGATAAAATGCTATCACAAACAGTTCTTTTGGGGTAAAATTTGCAGAATTCCGTAAACTTGAAATTTTAACTCTGTACTTGAGGTAAGCAGATACATAAATAGCTCTTTAAAATACCACCACATTTTTAAATATATTAAAAAAATTTGCTTTAACTCATAATGATTTAAGCAGATAATAAATATTTATTAAATTAATTAAAAATTTAAAGTGAAAATAGTATTTAAGACAATCTCTATGAAATTGGAAAAGGTTTAAGGCACTGTGCAAATCTTTAAGTACTAATAATGTTTCTTAAGTAAAGCAATTTTTTAACCAAATAATCCATTTTTAAGATTTACTAAATAAAATAGCTAATATATTTATTTATTTAAATTAAAATCAACATCAATCCTCATAAATTATTGGCTTAAAAATATTGATTTATAAAAATTAACAGAAAATTAATATCTTTATTTAATTAAAAAAGTTATTAAAAATTTTAATTGATTATGAGGATTTATATTAATTTTTTAATTTAATTATTATAATGAATTAAAGGTATAATAATATTTAGTATGGAGCCATTCATTTAGCTTCTGAATTAGGTCAATGCTCAAATTTAAAAAACTTGGAGCTTGATTTAAGGTATTATTTGATATTTTATCAGACTTAATCTCAAAAATCTTTCACTTTGACTTTAAAGTATTTATTTGTTTATTTAAAATAATTTAAACAAAGTAAGAACAATATAAATTAATAAACCGTTGCTGGATTAGCAAATGGATTATCAATAAGCAAAAGTCTAATTTCTCTAAAACTTAATCTAAGGTTAATATTTATAAAATAATTTATTTTAATTATTTATTCTTGAATTACTAATTATGATATAACCTAAACAATTTTAACACATTTTTTACTTTTTAGTGATAATTGTATAAATGAATAAGGTTTTAATAGCATAGGACATAGTCTTTAAAATTGTTCTACGCTTTTAAAAATTGATCTTAAATTAAAGTAAAAATCTAATTCCTCTTTTGATTTAAACTGCAAATATTTTATCTTAAAGTTAGTAAGACAACTTAAAAAATTGCTCTAATTTATTCTTAGGCTTAGAGAATTTTACAAATCTTATGGATTTCACGATTTACCTTGAGTATAAAATTTTTTTAATTTTCATTTAAATTCATTAATTTATAAAAATCTTAATTATTACTTTTGAATTAAAGAAACAGCAAAATTCAAAGGATAAATCTTCAAGAAAAGCTAAATTTAAAAATTATAGGAACTGAATTTAAAAAACTTCAAACACTGAAGATTTACTTGAAGTAAACAGTTTAAGAAAAATATAAGATTAATTATTAATATTTCTTCAACATAAGGTTTAATAATATAATTGGTCACTAAGAGGCTTTAGGATTAGGGGCATTATTGGCTCATTCACCAAAATTAACAACTTTAATTGTAGATTTAAAGTATCTTTACTTTTTTATAAATTATATTTTAATTCCATTTTATTTTTTAATTAAATAATTTAATTTTTTTTCAAAATTCAAAGCAACAACAAAATAAATAATGAAGGGATTTAGGATTTGGGAGATGGACTTAAATTTTGTATGAACTTAAGAGTATTAGAGCTCTATTTCAAGTAAGATAAGATTATAAATTATTAAATTTTACTTATCTCATTCCTTTTTGGATTTAAAGTAACAATGATATCTAAGATGAAGGTGCCTAAAGTTTAGGAAGTGGATTAGAGAGTTGTTCATCTTTACAAACTTTAATTATTGAATTGAAGTATTTAATTTTTGAAATAAAATGGACATAAGTTTTATTATTTTACATAGTAATAATAGTATAAATGCAGAAGGTGGATCATCTCTCGGTTCTGGATTAAAAAATTGTAAGAACTTAAGAATCTTAAAATTCAGTATTTAGTAAATATTTAATTAAATAAACTATTTGCTTATTCTATTCTAACAAAATAAGCTTTTATTTAACAAAAATCTTATAAAAATAATAATTTTTAATAAGCAACAATAGCATTAGGGCTGAAGGAGCAAAAGAAGTTGGGAAAAGCCTATTAAATTGCCAGAATTTAATAAATCTAAATCTAATTTTTAAGTAAATTTTTTGATATTTTAGTTACTTATATTTATTCCTTAATATAAGTAATAATAATATTGACATTCATGGAGTAAAATAGCTGTTGGAGGGATTTTACTAAAATAATTAACTAAGAGTCTTGAATCTTTAGTTAGAGTAAAAATAATAAATTTAAATCATATTATTCATTTCACTCTATAAAAATTATGAAATCAAAGTTTAAATATAAAACAGCATGTCTAATAACATAAATTTGATTTTGTGTAAAAATAAATTAATATAAGTATTTTTTTTTAGTGCTTCATTATTCATTAATTAGAGATATAATTAAATTTAACTATTAGTTTTTTAATTTATAATGTTTCTAAAGCTTTTTTATTTATTTTTAATTGTTTTATAAAATTTAATTAATTCTGTTATTAACATTTTTATGATAATAGATATAATAATCTGTCGAATTTAGATAAAATGGAACTAATTAATAAAATAATTAAATAGAAAAGATTGGTCATAAAATAAACTAAATTTTGACTGGAAATTCAATGATTTGATAATATTTAAAGGAAATATGCACCATAAATGTTTTTATTTATGTTTTAAGTTAAATTTAAAATATTTTAAAATGTTCATTTATAAAAAAAAATGCATTTAGAATCAAAAGTTTTTTTACACCTCGAATTTAAATTTACTATTTATGGTAAATTTTAATGTAATAAACTCATTTTCTTTACTTTTAATTTTTTTGGTATTAAATAAAGTAAAATCATACATTGAATAAAAAATCATTTATTGAACATTTTATATATTTTATTTGATATAAATGTACTAAATTATACAATTTATTTTTATAAAAATATTCATAAAGCTCTTTTCTTGCTACTTATTTGATATAAAAATATAAAATATATAAAAAAATAAATTTTATTTTATATTTAGAAGTATTATTTTTAAAATTATTCTTTCTATTTTTATCTTTTTTGTTTTATCATAAATTGATTGTTTTGACAACTAATCTTTTAGCTTTATGATACTTGCTCAGTACTTTTAATTTGTTTGAATCCTCAATCGAATTGAATCTATCAATATATATTAAGAGCAATCAAAAAAGATAATTAGAGTAAATTTTTAAGTTAAATTATTAATAAAATATAAATAAAAAAATCAAAATTAGAATCAAAAAGTAAATAAAATATTTAAAACTTAATAAATAAAGTTAATTTTTTTATTATTAAAAATATCAAAGCCTAAAAAAATTATCTGCTTTTACCCTAATTTTAGAGTAAGTTTTGAGAGTTTTTTGAAGTTTCCTAAAGCAAAAGCTAAATCCAATCCACCATTAGCACCAATTTAATTTTATCTATTTAAATATTGAAGTAAATATAATTAATTTTTTTGTGAGTTAGAAAGGAAATTGAAAATTAATAAATAATAAGAAACAAATGTTAAAATTCTAGTAAATTAAAACTACATGATCAGAGTCAAAAAGCAAATAAATCAATTAAAAAGTAAAAAGAATGGTTTATTTTTTATTCATTTTTATATTACAAAATAGAATCTAAAAATTAAATTTTTTTACAAGAGGATAATTGTCAAATCTAACAGAGATGTGCTCTTTGCTAAAGCAAAACCAAAGCCTGTAGCACCTTCATCCCCAATATAATTTTGACTGTTTAATATTTGATAGAAATAATTAGCTAATTAATAAGAAACAACAAAGAACAATTATGAAATAATAAAAAATTCATAAATAGTTAAGTGAAAGTTTAAAGCTAAAAACCATTTAAATTAATGAAAATGTAATTAGGATAAAAAGTACATATAAATCAACAAAAAATCATTTTTATTTCATTAAATTTTTAATAAAAAATATCAAAATTAAAAAGAAGCAAATTTTTTTTACCTTAAATTAAGATTCAAAATTGAGAGGTTAGAGCATTTAGATAAACTAGCACCAAGGTTTGATGCTCCATTTGGACCAGCTTTATTGTCACTTTATAAATATTGGAGAAAATATAATTATTTAATGAGTTTGATGGAACAAATAAAGGAAAATATAAAATGTTAATTAAATAAGACTATTTTTACCATACATCAAGTGTTAAATTAGAAAGATTAGTGCATTTTTCCAAAGCAGAGCCTAAGTCTGATGTGCCATTTTCACCAATTTTATTATAACTTTTTTTAATATTGAAGTAGAAGTAATTTTTTAGTTATTAAAGAAAGATAAAAAAGAATAAAATAATAAAACGTATTAATAATGAAATCAAAAACTCCCAGAGAAAAATTTTAAATTTAATGCATAATCAGGACCAAAAAATAAGTAAATCTATTGAAAAGAACTTTTGTTTTCCATTCATTTTTCATTATATGCTGTCTCAACCTAAAAAAAAAACTTTTTTTACCGCAAATTAAGTGTCAAATTTGAGAGTTTAGGGCAATTTTTTAAGGCAGAAGTTAAACCTAATGTACCTTTATCACCAATAATATTACTGCTTTTTAAATATTGAGGAAAATGTTATTAGTTATTTGATTAGTTAGAAGGAGAAATGAAAATAAATTTTAAAAGAAATAACTTAATCAATTAAAGAGATTATTTTTATTCTTCTTAGATTTTTATATAAAAAATGTTCATGTTGATTAGAAATAAACTGCTTTTACGCTAAGTCAAGACTCAAATTTGAGAGATTAATGAAGCTTCCCAAAGTAGATCCTAAGCTTGATGCGCCTCTTTCATCAATATCATTTTGGCTATTTAAATGTTTAAAAAAGTATTATTAGTTTGTTAATTAGTTAGAGGAAAAATGAAGAATAAATATCATATTCTAAAAGAAATATGCTTTTTTACCCTAAATCAATTGTAAAATTTGAAATTTGAGTGCACTTTACTAAACCAGAGCATAAATTTGTTACTCCCATTGAGCTAATTCTATTGAAGCTATTTAGATATTTAAGAAAATAAATATAATTAGCTTTTTGAAAATAAATATTATGAAATAATAATAAGAAAATATAAAGGTTTATTATGTTCTGCAATTTTTATATTAAAAGACATCTCAGCCAAAAAAAAGTAATTTTTACTATAGATCAAGATTCAAATTTTAGAGATTGGCGCATAATCCTAAACCTTCACCTAAGTCTGTGACACCTCCATTATGAAGTAAATTGCTTCTTTAAAATATTGAAGAGAAATAGTTAGTTTTTTAGTTAATAATTTTGAAAAATAAAGAAATATATGAAATAAATAATAAAAAATGAATAAATTAATAATGAAATCAAATGTTAAAAATAAAAAATAAGGTAGGTAAATAAACCAATGCTTTTATTTAGCTATATAATGAGATAAATTAATTATTAATTAAAATATTTGTTTAGAAAATAGAATTTCAATTTCTACTAAAGATAAAACTTGGCTTACCTAAGATCAAATATTAGATCATTATGAGTTTCAAACTCAGAGGCTAAAAACTTTTTTAATTGTAAAAATAAAGTTAATGAGTGATTAATTAAAAAATGAATAATTACATCCTTCAGCTTCTTATATTTATTCTATTATAGCATTTATCTCTTTCTTTTCTAAAAACAATTTTTAAACTTAGAAGTAAATTTAATCCGTTATAAAAATATTAAATTAATAATTTATATTTAATAATAATAATAATAATAATAATAATAAATTTTGAATAAATAAATAATATAAATCATCGTTAATTAAGAAAACTCCCAAAACCCAAAACGAATTTTAAATAGAAAAGTTGTAAATTCTTTTTCAAAACTTTTAATTTTTTTGGGTATTAAATAAAGTAAAATCATATATTGAATAAAAAGTCATTTATTGAATATTTCATATATTTTATTTATATATTTTATTTGATATTAATATACTAAATTATACAATTTATTTTTATAAAAATATTCATAATTTCTTGCTACTATGTGATATCAAAATATAAAATATATAAAAAAAATAAATTTTATTTTATATTTAGAAGTATTTCTTTTATAATTATTCTTTCTATTTTTATCCTTTTTGTTTTATCATAAGTTGATTGTTTTGACTACTAATCTTTTAGCTTTAAGATACTTGCTCAGTACTTTTAATTTGTCTGATGCCTCAATCAAATTGAATCTATCAATAAATATTAAGAGCAATTAAAAAAGATAATTAGAGTAAATTTTTAAATTATTTGTTAAAAAAGGAAAATAAAAATATTAAAAAACAAAATTATTATCAAAAAGTAAATAAATATTTATAAAAAAGCAATAAATAAAGTTCATTTTTTTTTTTATATTAACAAATATCAAAACCTAAAAAAATTATCTGCTTTTACCCTAATTTTAGAGTAAATTTTGAGAGTTTAGTGAAGTTTCCTAAAGCAAAAGCTAAATCCAATCCTCCATTCGCACCAATTTTATTTTAACTATTGAAGTAAATATAGTTAATTAATCTGTGAGTTAGAAAGGAAATTGAAATTAATAAATAATAAAAAACAAAGGTTAAAGTTCCAGTAAATTAAATCTAAATGATCAGAGTCAAAAAACATATAAATCAATTAAAATATATAAAGAGTGCTTTGTTATTGATTCATTTTTGATCTAAAAAATAAATTTTTTACAAGAGGTTAAGTGTCAAATCTAACACAGTTGTGCTCTTTGCTAAAGCAAAACCTAAGCCTGTAGCACCTTCATCCCCAATTTAATTTAAACTATTTAATAAGAAACAACAAAGAAAAATTATGAAATAGTAAAAAATTCATAAATAGTTAAGTAAAAGTTAAAGGCTAAAAATCATTTAAATTAATGAAAATGTAATTAGGATAAAAATAAATCAACAAAAAAGAATTTTTATTTCATTACATTTTTAATAGAAAATATCAAAATTAAAAAGAAACAATTTGTTTTACTCTAAAATAAGAGTCAAATTTGAGAGACTAGGACATTTAGATAAACCAGAACCAAGGTTTGATGCTCCATTTGGGCCAGCTTTATTGTCGCTTTATAAATATAGAAGAAAATATAATTATTTAAAGAGTTTGAAGAATAAAATCAAGGAAAATATAAAATATTAATTAAGTAAGATTATTTTTACCCTACATCAAGTATTAAATTAGATAGATTAGTGCATTTTTCCAAAGATGAACCTAAGTCTGATGTGCCATTTTCGCCAATTTAATTATTGCTTTTTTAAATATAGAAGTAGAAGTAATTTTTTAGTTATTAAAGAAAGATGAAAAAGAATAAAATATTAAAAACACATTAATAATGAAATCAAAAACTAAAAGTAAAAAACTTTAAATTTAATGCATAATCAGGACTAAAAAATAAGTAAATCTATTGAAAATAGCTTTTGTTTTCCATTCATTTTTAGTTAAATGCTGTCTCAACCCAAAAAAAAAAACTTTTTTACCGCAAATTAAGTGTCAAATTTGATAGCTTAGGGCAATTTTTTAAAGCAGAAGTTAAACCTAATACACCTTTAGGACCAATACTATTACCGCTTTTTAAATATTAAGGAAAATGTTATTAATTATTTGATTAGTTAGAAGGAAAAATTAAAATAAATTTAAAAAAATAACTTAATCAATTAAAAAGATTATTTTAATTCTACTTAGATTATTATGTTAAAAAGTTTTATGTTGAACAGAAAGAAACTGTTTTTACCCTATGTCAAGATTCAAATTTGAGAGATTAATGAAGCTTCCCAAAGTAGATCCTAAGCTTGATGCGCCTCTTTCATCTATATCATTCTGACTTTTTAAATGTTCAATAAAGTATTATTAGTTTGTTAATTAGTTGGAGGAAAAATAAAGAATAAATATCATATTCAAAAGAAATATGCTATTTTACCATAAATCAATTTTCAAATTTGAAAGATTAGTACACTTTACTAAACCAGAGCATAAATTTGTTACTCCCAGTGAGCTAATTCTATTGAAGCTATTTGGATATTTAAGAAAATAAATATAATTAGCTTTTTGAAAATAAATATTATGAAAAAATAATAAGAAAATATAAAGGTTTATTTTGTTCTGCCATTTTTATATTAAAAGACATCGCAGTCAAAAAAAGTAATTTTTACTATAGATCAAGATTCAAATTTTAGAGATTGATGCATAATCCTAAACCTTCACCTAAGTCTGTGGCACCTCCATTATGAAGTGAATTACTTCTTTAAAATATTGAAGAGAAATAGTTAGTTTTTAGTTAACAATTTTGAAAAATAAAGAAAAAATATGAAACAAATAATAAAAAATGAATAAATTAATAATGAAATCAAATGTTAAAAATAAAAAATAAGGTAGGTAAATTAATGCTTTTATTAAACTATATAATGAGATAAAATAATTATTAATTAAAATATTTGTTTAGAAAACAAAATTTCAATTTTTTGCTAAAGATAAACCTTGGCTTACCTAAGATCAAATATTAGATCATTATGAGTTTCAAACTCAGAGGTTAAAAACTTTTTTAATTATAAAAATAAAGTTAATAAGTGATTAAATAAAAAATAAATAATTACATCCTTCAGCTTTTTATATTTATTCTATTATAGCATTTATTTCTTTCTTTTCTAAAAAAACACTATTTTCAAACTTGGAAGTCAATTTAATCCGTTATAAAAATATTAAATAATTTATTTATTATATTTAAATAATAAATTTTGAATGAAGGAAATAATATAAATCATCGTTAATTAAGGAAGCTCCCAAAACGACTTTTAAATATAATAGTTGGCCTTTTATATTTAAATAAATTAAATGCAATTTTTTTCTTATTTTTAAATTAAATGAGGAATAACGGATGTTAAAAAATTTAAATGTTGATATCTTTATAGAGTAAGTATAAATTTAAAAGGTCTTAAATTTTAAAAAATATTTTAATTTAAAAGCTAAAAAATTTAAAACACTCAATAAAAAACATAAAAAAACAATGAAGGTTTTATATATTGACTAACTTTGAACTATGAAATTAATTAATTTTAAATAAATAAAATATGAGGTTTTTTTTTGATTGATTGTTGATCATATATTTTTATTAGTGACGAAATTTTAAAAGAAATCAATAACAGAATTAAACCTTTCAGTTAGAGATTTATTTTATTGTTGTTATTGAGGATACAAATCTATTTTAATTTTTTATTCGCAATTTATGTTTTTACTTATCAGAATTTAATACTAATCCTCTAGTTTTTTGAATATCTACTAATGCTTTTCAAAGCTATTTCCTTTCACTTTTTTGTTGTTTTCCTTTTCAAAAACTTAACTCTATTTATTAACAACTTCTGAAGATAACCTTTTTTTATTAATTGACTCTTCTTATGGTTTTTATTATTCTTTTTCGGCTGTTTTTATTTAATTTTATTCTACTAACTTTTCTTCTTCGTGAATTGGTTCTTAAATTTCTTATATTTTATCAATATTTTCGTTTGATTGACTTTTCTATTTATCTTATTCCAAGTTAATTTATTGTTAGCTCTAAATACAATTTAACTAAATTTTATTTTCTACTGAGTTTACTTTCTCTATTTTTTCTTGAAGCTTTTCATCTAATTTCAGGGTTTTTCTGTTTTATGAAATTTCTTATGGTTTTTATTCTTCTAAGGTTTACTAATCAGTCTTTTTATTGTCTGGTTTTTCTATCTCTGCCTTAGAACTTTATGCCTATCCTTGGATTAGATTATTGGTTTTATTGCTTAATAACTTCATATTTTCATTCTGGGTCAGGCTTAGATTATTTTCTTGTTTATTAGTTTTTATCAATTAGCTGTTATCCTTCAACGCTATCTATGGAATTTGTTTAACAGCAACATCATTCTATTTAGAATTATTACTGGTAATTTATTCACTTTATTCATTCTGATTTGATTTTTTATTTTCTATTTTAATCTAAGGTAATTATTTTACTTCTTGTTAATTTTTTTTATCATTTAAATTTTTATTAGCACTCTCACTGTTATTGCTTGAACTTTTTCTTTCATTTTTTTATTCTGTAAAGTTATTTTAATTAACTTTATTTGTTTCGCTATCCTTACTTGGCTTAGATTCACTTTTGCTTTCAACAACTTTTTCGATTGGTGAGCATATTTCGCCTTCTTCGAGATCCATTTTATCTTCTGGTTACTAATTCTATGTGCTTTTTTACTAAATTTATTATTATTTATTGTCTTATTTGATTTCTTTTTTTGTTTCATCTTTCACACTTGCATTTTTATCAATCTGTTTATTTTATTGAATTTTATTTGCGTTTAATAGATTACTTTATAGAGGTAAATTTACTTTTTATAAGCTTTAGTTATTTGAAGTTTATTACCTTTATTCGACTGGTTTATTTGTTATTTGCTCTTAAGCTTATTTATTCTATTAAACTGGTTGCTAATTATTTTTTTCACTTTACTTAATGCTTTGGTCTTAAGATTTTTCTTATCTATTCTACTGTCCTGTTTAATTAGTCATTTTAATTGTAGCTTTCTAAGCTCCAGTTTCATTATTTTGTGTTGGTTAGATTTACTTCTCTGAAGAATTAGCTTAGTTTTTTTACTGCTGAGGAGTATTGCTTTACTATTGTTGTTATTATATTTTCTTTTAATGAATATTGATATAAGTGTTATCTTATTTTTTAATCGGGCTTTTTGAAGTAGATCTTCTTGCTTGTTCTTAATTTTTATTAAATTAACTTGAATTTTATTATTTTAATTCCACAGGTTTTAGCTACTTTTAGGGATCTGCTGAGTTATTTTAGCTATTTTGTTCCGTCTTTGAATTTGACTGTACTGAATTTTATCTTGGTAACTACTTCACTTATTAGGTTGAATTGAGATTATCCTATTATTATTTAGGAGTATTTACTGTTTGTTATAATTATTATGAATTAGTTTATTATCCTAGTTTAGGGACATTTCTAACATTGTTGTTACTGATTTACTTTTCACTTAGGTTTTAATCACTTTAGTTTTACTAAGTATTAGGTTGTTAGCTATTTTACTTAGCAAGCTAGTTTAATCCCAAACTAGGTCTTTAAGAACTATTATTTTAATTTTACTGCTATTAGTTTGGCTATGTTTTATTGATATTTAAATTAAGTGAAGGAGTCTTCAAGCTTAAACTTGGGTTTTATTTGTTATCCAAGCTGTTCTTTTAATCATTTTAAATCGCTTGAGGATTCTTAATAGGATTAGAATTGCTGGAGCTATTATTACTATTATTCAAATTTGAAGGAGGAATAGTAGATTTATTAATGTTAGGGTTATTATTTTGCTAAACTTCTTGATTTGGTTTATTTGGGTTGCTTAAAAGTAAATTTTTGTTTAATGAAATAGAAGGTTTATTATTTATGCTTGGCTATTATGAAGTCTTATTCTAACTATTTGCATTTTAAGAGGTCTATTAAACATTTTAGTTATTTGTTTAGCTTATATTTTGAAGTGGATTCTTTCTAACAAAAAAATTCTAAGGCATGTTGTTTTATTAAACTTGTTCTTATTGTATTTTTTCTGAATTGTTTAAAGCTTAAACCTAGTTTTTGTTTTATTGTTATTGATTGCTGCTACCTATTTTTTATTTAAATTAATACTTTTTACTTCAAAAAATGAAATCTTTACTTAGTAAGCTTGGTTTATTTAATATGGCTTGAGTATTCTTTGGATCTTAAATATTAGGTTTAGCACTAGAGTTATTAATATTTTGAGTATTCTATTGCTATTGATTAGCAGTTTTCTGTTAGATTTAATTGTTTTAAGGAGGTATTAATGATGGCTTATTCAAATTTAAATTCGGGGCTTTTTTTTCTGTAGATTAAGAAGACCTATTTACTTCTATTTCCATTTTTTCATTAGTCAATCTTGGATTTGTGTTAGTATTGCTTGAAGAAACCGAATTAATTTTTTAAACAACTGGGTTATTAGATGAAGGATTCGAATTTAATTTAGCAACCACTTTTTGTTATTAATTTTAAGTTCCATTCTATGAATTTTATTATTAACTTTGAGAAGCTGAATTCCTTTCCTATGAAATTTTAATGCTGTTGCTTTGAGAAGTAGTTTGAATATTATCTAAATATAAAATTGAATTTATTTTTAGTAAATAATTAATTTAAATCAAATTTTACTTGAATTTGTTAGAGCTACTTTATTGAGAGTAGATTTATTCTAATTTCTACTATCAACCTGATTTAGAGATTGAAGACTTGTAACTTTTTAATTATTGCTATTATTACTGCTGCTACTACTACTGATGTTAGTACTACTGCTGTTATTTTAATTTGTGCTGTTTTTATTTGAGCTGCTTGAGCTTTCTTGAATTGGCTTTTATAAATTTTCCATAGATTTTTGCTTAATTATGGTGGGCTTTTTAACTACTATTCTCTGAAGATCTGCATTTGCTAATTTGATAGAACAGATATTTTATTTGTGCATGGTAAATTGAAAATAAAATAATTTATATATCGATTATATTGTACATTAATTTGATTCTGTCTAGGAAATTAGTTAAGTCTACTGTTTTAAATTAAATAGCAAATTAATTAGGAGTTTTTGTAGGTAAATATTAAATTACTTAAGTGTTGCGAGAACCACTATTAGCTATCTAAGGAGAAGATGAAGAAGTATTTACTGTTTTTAATCAAACAGATAAGGAAAATGAGAGACTTTAAATGGCTTATAAATCATACAAAGTAAGTAAGTAATTATTTAATGACTTAAGAGACTAGACTACAAATGAATGAATGATTGATTTTTTTATTTATTTTGTTACTAAATTGCATTTGCTGCTCAATTAGAACTTTGGTCGTTTAATTGCTTTCAAATTTACTTTTATTTATTTCAATCAGTCAATCAGATAGTCAGTATGCTCAATCAGTCAGTGATTTACTAATTTATTTTTGAATTGCTCTGCGATAGGAGAGAAATAAGTTTTTGCATTTATTAATAAAACTACAAACATACAAATGATATTTCATTTACCTTGCTTGCTAATTTAACTTCCAATGTGATGCTTAATCCTAAGTTATAATAAATAAAATAATTATCAGATTCGGCTTTCATGAACTATTATCTTTATTTGTTTTATACATCCTCTTTGTTCCTTCATTACTTCCTTTTCTTTGTGTGCTACTCATTTTATTAATATCTTCTATTAAAAATTGCTATTCTTTCTTTTATCCTTCTATTTTCCTTTAAAAGCTTAAAAATTTTAATTTTAAGAATAATTTGTAAATGATAGTTGATATCAATCAATCTATCAATCTAACTTAATAAAACAAAAAAGTTAAAATCATCAAAAATTCAAATAATACTATTTCACCTATACTTATTAGTATATTCCACACTATCAAAAATGTATATCTTAATCAATCCTATTTATTCATTCCAAATAAAACTTTTTTTTTAGAATTCTTTTATCCTTAATTAATCACACTTTAATAAATTATCTTTTAAATATAAATAAATTAATTTATTTCTTTATTTATCTTATTTTTTTGTTAAATATTTTAGTTTTTAATTAAAAATTGAATCTTATAGACTAAAACATTTTAGACATATAATTTATAAAAATAGTTTTGTATGATTTTAATAAATATTTTTTCATTTTAAAAGATTTAATAAAAGTAAATATTGAATTTTTAAATTAAAAAGCATACATATTGCATTTTTCAAAAACTTGGAAACACCTTTTTCTTTTCAAGAAATTAGCATCTTATAAAAATTTTCTAAATTAAATTAATATGCAAAAATATATAGCTAGTTTATTTATTTTAGAAAGTTTTAATAATTATTAAAACAAATAATTTTTTAATAAATGAATATCAATTAAAAAAATAATTTGATAATAAAGTGAAAATTTTATCAAATGTAAATTTTTGTAAAAATAATTTTATAAAGTTTAAAATATATTTCTTATCTACTTCATAATATCTGTCATATGTATAGTCAATATTATTAAATTTATATATCTTTATTGCCTCTGTTTGAGATATTCTGATAAGAAAGATTGCTTATCTATTTTTGAATAAAAATCTTTATTTATTTGATCATGTCAGAAGAATTATTTATAAACTGTCTATATTGAATACCCATAAAGAGCTACTAGAAACTTTAATATTTGGCTTATTTTGAGGTAATAAATACAAATTATATTATGATTAAAAAGATAATTAGTTAATAATTTAGTAATTTAAAAATCAAATCTTAGTTTATTTAAAGTTAAAATAGTATGAAAAAGAGTTACGGAGGAAAGCATAGAGATGATAATCCAGATACAAGATTATCAAAGAAACTTTCATGGCTTTTGAGACATGGTGCAGAAAAGGAAGGTCTCAATATAGGTACTGATGGTTTTGTTTTACTGTAAGAGATATTGAATAGAAATGATTTCAATGGCGTAACATTTGAGAGAATTAAAAGTGTGGTAGATAACAACGATAAGAAAAGATACGAATTACAATAAAAAGAACATAATGGAGCTCTTCAATGGTTTATTAGAGCTACCTAAGGGCACACTATATCTTCTATTAATGATGAAGAATTATTGGATAAAATATCTTTAGATGTTGCAGCTACTCTTGGAATCGTTGTTCATGGAACATATAAGTAATTTTGGGATCCCATTTCTAAGGAAGGTTTAAAGACAATGGCAAGAAATCATATTCATTTTGCTATCGGATATCCTGGAGACAAGGAAGTTATTTCTGGAATGAGAAAGTCCTGCGATATATATATTGAAATAGACATTGTTAAGGCTATAGAAGATGGAATTGATTTCTTCATATCAAAAAATAATGTAGTTTTAACTTCTGGTATCAATAAGGTTTTACCACCTCAATACTTCAAGGTAGTTAAAGATAGAAATGGAAAGGTATTATTTGAATAGCCAAAAGAAGTAGTTGAGAAGAAAGAAGATGCTAATAAAGAAGAAGTAGA
Source organism: Tetrahymena malaccensis 436 (assembly GCA_000231845.2). Taxonomy (NCBI): domain Eukaryota; phylum Ciliophora; class Oligohymenophorea; order Hymenostomatida; family Tetrahymenidae; genus Tetrahymena; species Tetrahymena malaccensis. The sequence continues at coordinate 892,344 of JH719958.1, forward strand.
AGAACAAAAATAAAGCAACTGATTTCAATAAACAAAGAAATCAAATTTGTAAATATATGTGAGCTAATACATTCCAAAATATAGCTAGTTAAAAAAAATAAAATAATTATTTCACACATTAAAAATATTCTGTACTTATCTATTGTTTTTTTAAATTAATTCATTTTCATTGTAGATTTATCAAAAATAATAAATAAAATAAAAATCTATCTATCTAATTTTAATTATTTGAACCAAATTTAGTAACCATAAATTAAAAATATTAGTCTCAGCAATCTCTTATGTAAAAATAAATATGGAAACATTAACAAGTTTATTTACTCAGATATTTTTTGTTTGGGTTATTTAAACTATTGACTTTAACTTGTCTCTTAAACTAACTCTGTTTGCATATATAGAAACTAAGATTTAAGATCAGATATTTACATTCATTTTGACAATACGAATCAATTATTTTTGCATCATTTATTTTATTTTTAGATATGTTGGAGATGGACTTTTATGTATTATGAAAATATTATTATTTTTTAATTAAAATGAATAAATTTAGTTAAATTTATAAAAATAAGATAATCAATTAGTATTTGGTCTATTTAAACAATTATTTTAATGTAAAAATAATATTGAAAAATGTACTTAAGTCCTAAATTCAAGACAATAATTTTTTAACACTTTTTTATGGCTATTGCAAGGAATTTTATTTATTCCTTATCGATATATTGAGACCTATTTATTATTTAGAATAAAATTAATCATTCATTATGTATAGTAAATTAATATTTTTTTATTTATTAAATAAGTATTTTTGTTTTAAAATTAACATTAATTACTTCAATTGAAGGCTCAAATTAATAATGTTTAGACAATTTTATATGCTTGCTGAAATAATTTACATCGTATTTATTTCATATTTATCAAAATACCAGTGATTAAGATAACTTTTTAAATTATTTTAAGAAATTAATAAAAATTTTCAATGAAAAATAAAAAAATTTAACTAAATAAAATAAATTACTCTATTTTAAATGATAAATGAATGATATTTAGATTATTTAGAATAATATCATTTGCCTCCATTTTAGATACAAAGTGGTTACTTTATTTTAAAATACTTAAAAATCTTAATTTTAAATTTTGTATAAGTGTAAAATAAGTAATATATCTAGTAAGTCAAATTATTTTTTAATAAATAATTTAATAACGAAAGAAGAGGGATTTTATTTTTAAATCAAAAAATTTCTATTTCATTTAAATTTTATTGTTTAAGCATTGGTAGCTAAATATTTATTTAAGACATTTAGTGATTCCTCCCTTAACTTTCTTAAATGTTTTTTTTCTTATAAATCTAAATTATTAAATAATTACTACACATAATTTATATCTTCAATTTGTTTTAAACATTGTTATAAATGCTTTTATTCTTCATGCATTGTAATATTGTTACTAATAATAAAATTATAATTTAGATAAATTTTTTTTGAAAAAAAAATGCTAAAAAAATTTTAATAAATAAATAATTCGTATCATCAACACAACTAATTTATTTATTCATTATTGATTTTAAATGATTAATTAAATTAATTTAATATTTCTACTAAAAATAAATACCTAAAATCTAAAGTTAATTTAGTCATTTATGAGCAGTTTCCTAAATTTAATCCATATTTTAATGCTCCTTTTAAACTAATTTTATTTTTACTGTAAAATATTAATATTTTTTATTATAATTAAGAGTTGTAAATAAAATTGTGAGTAATTAATTAATGCATTTGAATTTTGAATAACCAGCAAATCAAAACTTAGTTCAATCTACATATTAATTCTATCAAAATAAATTATTGAAATAAAAATATACCTTAAATTGAGATTTAAAGAAATTATCTTTTATAGCTTTTTTAAGCTCTATAGAAGTCTTATTCCTTCTGTGTCACCAATTTGATTGTTACTATTAAAATATAGGTTATTTTAGATACTCGTACTAAATATATTTTTAAATTGAATTTGATAAAATAAGTTCTTAATAAAAACAAATTTTAAAAATTATATTCTAGTATGTTTTTTTTTAGCAATTAACAATTTAAAAATCTTTTAAAAAAAATAATAAATTTATAAAACCTTAAATCAAGATATAAATCTGTAATATTTAGACACTTCTATAAACAAATTTCTAAATTATTGACCCCTTATGCTCCGAATTAGTTATTCCTGCAAATTATTTAAAATATTATTTGTTACAAAAATGCATTCATTTAAAAAAAATAATATGCTGATGATATAAGAAAAGTGGATATTGAAAATGAAAAACCGATTATAAAAATTATTTCCTAAATATTTTCAACTCAAAATCCTCAACTGAGACTTTATCTAAACTCATATTTTTACTGTAAATTAAGATGTAATGAAGTAATGTTCAGAGAGTTTTCAAATCCCAATCCAATATCCTTTAAGCTTTGAGCACTGAGTTTACAATTTCTAAAAAAATATTAAATTAATCAATTAATTAGTGTTAATGTAAAATAAATTAAAAATAAAATAAAATCAAAATAAATAAAATATTCTTTTCTAAAGAGAAATTAATATTTTAAATTACGTAAAATTTAATTTTAGCTTTTCAATATTTTAACATTTTTGTATGCTTAATCCAAGGCTCTTAGCTTCATCTTAATATAAATTTCTACTAAATAAATTTTAAAAAATATTTTGATAGTCATCATCAAATTAAAAAGAATATTTTTGTTCAGTTGTTAGATAATATTTTAAAAAATATCTTTTTTGAGTTATAATTTCTTAGTAAAAATAAATTTAAATACTCAATAAAAAAATTAAATTTACGATAAGTCTAGTGTCAAAGAAGTAATATGTTGAAATTTTATTAAACTGTTAGCAATTGATATTTTTGTATCAGTCATGAAAGATTAATTATGCTATTTATAGCTTTAAATAAAATAGTAAATAATTCAATTTAATTACAATAAATATTTTAAATTATTATTAAATTTTAACTATTTTAAATTATAATTGAATTATTTTATTACACAAGATTGATTTCTAAAATATCGTAATTAATTCCTTCATGAATATCACTTATGTAAAAATCTTTTTTTAAGATTAGCTTTTTTTCAGAAGCTTTGTATTTTAATGATTTTAGAGATTCTTCGTTTATAGAAAATTATGCATTTAAGTTTTTGATAAGATTTATTGGTTGAATTCTTGATTTTTAATTTATTTCGACCATTTTACAAAGTATGTTTTTGACAAATTCAATATACTTAGAGTTTTATAGAAATGGTAACACAGATAATAAATTTTATTCCTTCAGATCATTCAACTCAGATTCTTTGAGTCTTCTTTATATTAATACTTCAGTTAAAAGTAATCCAATTGAATATACATCTGCCTTTGTAAGATTTAAAATTTAATTATTTCATTTTACTCAAAATAATATATACAGATATAAAGTATGGTGACTATATTTTATTTAAAACTTCTGGAGATCTATAGCATAATTTACCTTAATCAGACTTTGAATAACCAAAATATTTCTAATTAATTACTAATTATTTAAATTAAAATACTGTTTATACGAGATCAGAGAAAGGCTTAGCTGTTATCTTAGACAATCCATAATTTGCTATTTTTATTAAATAAATTTTAGATAATTATTTATGTACTTTAGCTGCTTTGCAAAGTAGAAGTTAATAAGAAACTCTCTCATACCTATTTTGAATTAATTCTTAGATTTGCTATATAAAATGCTTTCTGGTTTAATATTGCTGTGAACAATATCGTACTTCTAAAATAAAAGCAAGCACTGGGCTAATTAGTATGTTAATGCTAAGATCTATTCAAGGCTAAGTACGTTTATGTCAATGATGTTAGCTAAATTGCCTAACATAAGAAATATTATTAGAATTAATTAATTTGGTAGGATTGAAGAATTTTTACTTTAACAAAGCTCAGCAACTATTCCAACAAGCTTTTATCTTTTATCCTAAATTATTTCTATGATTTGTAAAGCATATTTTTTATTCTCAAAACATTAAAGGACCTTAATTTCTTTGCAAAATTCTTGAAAAACAGCTTAATTTTGTTACTAAAGCCCCTAAATAATCTTAATTACTACTTATTATTGTAGTCTACGACAATATGCAATAGCAATGACTGATGAACATCCTTTTTATAATATCTTTTGATATTCATACTGATTCGACTGAAGTAAATCTTTGATATTCTCTTCCTCCTTTGCTTATGATCCAATTTTCTTTTGATTAATTTATTGATTTTCCATTTTCCTAATATATTTTAAGATTAAGTTTACTTATTCTTTTTGCTCTTTTCTTAATTAAATTATGTAATTAGACAGAATCTAAATTTAAATCAAAATCTAACTGAATAATACCAAAAGAATTATTTATTGCTTAAGATATTCTACTTGCTTGATATTTTCTGTAAAAAGAAATATTATAAAAATTTCAAAAAATGATAATAATTATTGTTCATTTATTTATTTAGTTTTTAGAACTCAAAATATGACAAAAATTAAAAATCAACTATTTAATTTAAGTATTTGGAATATATTTATTTATCTCTTAGAATATTATTTAAGTAACGAAATTATTTTTATCATATAATATATTTCGAATTGAAGTTAAATATAAAAATATAATTCTAAATATAAGCTTAAATAGATTATACTATCAATCCTAATTAATTAAGGCCACCCCCCATCTTTGAGGGTCTAAAAATTACCTAACATCAAATTTTTAAAACTGACTTGATGAAGGTTTTGAAAATTTAATCTGAGATTTATCTATTTTTTTTATTAAATTTTTACTAAATTTGATAATCTTTCTTTAACTTTTAATAAACCTGCCTTTTATAAATTAATATGCCATTTTACTCTAAATAGATTTGATATTTACTTATATACTTTAAGATTAAATTTTATATTATTTATTACTTAATATTTTATATTTTAGTAAACCTTTTTAGTTTAAAAAACTAAAGCGATTTTCTTCAGTATTTATGTTATTTATGTAAAATTTGCAGGCAAATAAACAAATTAATGTTTAGTATTCTAAATTAAGTTTTAAATAAATGATATTGTATGTTTAAATAAATCAAAATATGTATTTATTTTTTATTAATAAATAAAAATTTCATAAAATCTAATGTACATTAGGCTATTGTTTATTAGTAAATTAATATTGTTCATTTATATGTAAGTTAATCTTTACAATTATCCAAAAATGTTTTTTTTATAATTTATGATGTTAATTATAAGTTACAGCCAAACAAAACCAATTAATGGTTAAATAAAGTTTTAAATTAATAAAATAGCTAAAAAATTGTGTTTTTAAATATATCAAAAAATATGTTTATCTATCTATAGTTTTTTTAAGTTACTTCATTTTCATAACAGATTTGTCAAAAATAATAAATAAAATAAATATCTATCTATCTAATTATTTGAACCAAATTTAGTAACCATAAATTAAAAGTATTAGTCTCAGCAATCACTTATATAAAAATAAATATGGAAACATTAACAAGTTTAATTTCTTAATATTTTTTGTTTGGGGTATTTAATTTATTAACTTTAATTTGTCTCTAAAACTAACTCTATTTGCTTATAAAAGCTAAGATTTAAGATCAAATATTAACATTCATTTTGACAATACGAATCAATTATTTTTTCATTGCTTATTTAATATTTAGACCTGTTGCAGATGGACTTTTGTGCATTATGAAAATATTATTATTTTTTACTTAAAATGAATAAATTTAGTTAAATTTATAAAAATAAGTTAATCAATTAGAATTTGGTTTCTTTAAACAACTATTTTAAAATAAAAATCATATTGAAATATGTACTTAAGCCGTAAATCCAAGACAGTAATTTATTAACACTTATTTATGGCTATTGCAAGGAATTTTATTGATTCCAAATCGAGAGATTTAGAGCTATTTATTAAATAATTAATTAATTTATCATTTATTAAAATTTAGAGGTAAATTAATATTTTTTTATTAATTAAATCAGTTTTTTTGTTTTAAAATTAACATTAATTACTTCAGTTGGAGACTCAAATTAGAGATGTTTAGACAATTTTATATGCTTGCTGAAATAATTTACATCGTATTTATTTCATATTTATCAAAATACCAATGAGAAAGATAACTTTTTAAATTATTTTAAGAAATTAATAAAAATTTTCAATGAAAAATGAAAAAATTTAACTCAATAAAATAAATTACTCGATTTTAAGAGATAAATGAGTGATATTTAGGTTATTCAAAATAATATCTTTTGCCTCCTTTTTAGATACAAAGCTGTTACTTTATTTTAAAATACATAAAATCAGAATTTGAAACTTAGTTTAAGTGTAAAAAAGAAATCTAGTAAGCCAAATTATTTTATATTAAACAATTTAATAACGAAAGAAGAGGGATTTTATTTTTTAAATAAACAAATTTTATTTTATTTAAATTTTTTTAAGCATTGGTGGCTAGGTAGCTAAATATTGAAGATATTTAGTGATCCCTCCCTTAACTTTCTTAAATTTTTTATTTTCTCAAAAATTTAAATTATTTAATAATTACTTCAAGTATAAGATTAAAGAATTTATATCATTTTATTGTTTTAAACATTTTTCTAAACGCTTTTATTCTTCACGCATTGTAAGATTGTTACTAAGAATAAAGTTATATTTAGATAAAATTTATTTGAAAAAAAAAATGTCAAAAAATTTTTAGTAAATAAATAATTAGCATCAAACAGAGCTTATTTATTTACTCATTATTGATTTAAAATGATTCATTAAACTAATTTTGTATTTCTACTAAAAATAAATACCTAAAATCTAAAGTTAATTTAGTCATTTATGAGCAGTTTCCTAAATTTAATCCATATTTTAATGCTCCTTTTAAACTAATTTTATTTTTACTGTAAAACATTAATACTTTTATTATAATTCAGAGGTGTAAATAAAATTGTGAGTAATTAATTAATGCATTTGAATTTCGAATAACCAGAAAATCAAAACTTAGTTCAATTTACACATTAATTCTATCAAAATAAATTATTAAAATTAAAATATACCTTAAATTCAGATTTAAAGAAATTATCTTTTATAGCTTTTTTAAGCTCTATAGAAGTCTTATTCCTTCTGTGTTACCAATTTTATTGTTACTATTAATGTAGGTTATTTTAGATATTTATGCTCAATATATTTTTAAATTGAATTTGATTAGATAAGTGCTTTCTTTATAAAAACACATTTTAAAAATTATATTCTTAGTATGTTTTTTTTTAGCAATTAACTATTTAAAAATCTTTTAAAAAAAATAATAAATTTATAAAACCTTAAATCAAGATATAAATCTGCTATATTTTGACACTTTTATAAAGATCTTGCTAAATTATTGACCCCTTAAGCTCCGAATTAGTTATTCCTGCATATTTTTTTAAATGTTAATTGTTAGAAAAGTGCATTCATTTTAAAAAATAATATGCTGATGATAAAAGAAAAGTTGATATTGAAAATGAAAAACCTATATAGCGATTTATTTTCTGTATTTTTTCAACTCAAAATCCTCAACTGTGACTTTATCTAAGCACATATTTTTACTTTAAATTAAGATTCAATGAGGTAATGTTCAGAGAGTTTTCAAACCCCAATCCAATATCCTTTAAACTTTCAGCACTGAGTTTACAATTTCTAAAAAAATATTAAATTAATCAATTAATTACCTCATTTTAAAGTGTTGATGTAAAATAAATTAAAAATTTTTTTATTCAAAATATATAAAATATTCTATTCTAAAGAGAAATTATGTTTTTGAAAATATTTTTGTTTATTTTAAATAAAGTAAATAATTTTTTTAAATTACGTAAAATTTAATTTTAGCTTTTCAATATTTTAACATTTTTGTATGCTTAATCCAAGACTCTTAGCTTCATCTTAATCTAAATTTCTACTAAATAAATTTTATAAAATATTTTGAGAGTCTTCATTCATTAACATTAAATAATATTTGTTTTATTAAAAAATAATTTTTTAATTTGTAAAATCTTGGTAAAAATTAACTTAAATACTCATTAAAAAAAATAAATTTACGATAAGTCTAGTGTCAATGAAGTGATATGTTGAAATTTTATTAAACAGTTAGCAATTGATGTTTTTGTACCAGTCATGAAATATTAATTATGCTATTTATAGCTTTAAATAAAATAATAGATAATTCAATTTAATTACAATAAATATTTTTAATTATCATTAAATTATATTTATTTAAAAAATTCTGTATTTAAATTAATTTTATTACTCAAGATTGATTTCTAAAATATCGTAATTAATTCCTTCATGAATATCGCTTATGTAAAAATATCTTTTTAAAATAAGCTTTTTTTCAGAAGCTTTGTATTTTAATTATTTAAGAGATTCTTCATTAATTGAAAATTATGCATTTAAGCTTTTGATAAGATTTATTGGTTGTATTCTTAATTTTTAATTTCGTTCGACCATTTTACAAAGTATGTGTTTGACAAATTCAATATGCTCAGAGTTTTATAAAAACGGTAACACAGATAATAAATTTTATTCCTTCAAATCATTCAACTCAGATTCTTCGAGTCTTCTTTATATTAACACTTCAGTTAAAAGTAATCCAATTGAATACACATCTGCCTTTGTAAGATATAAAATTTAATTATTTCATTTCACTCAAAATAATATATACAGATATACACTATGGTGAATATATTTTATTTACAACTTCTGGAGGTCTATAGCCTAATTTACCTTAATCGGACTTTAAATAATTAAAAATTTTCTATTTAATTATGATTTATTTAAATTAAATTACTGTTTATACGATATCAGTGAGTGGTTTAGATGTTATCTTAGACAATCCATAATTTACTATTTATATTAAATTTTGGTTAATTATTTATGTATTTTAGCTGCCTTGCAAAGTAGAAGTAAATAAGAAACTCTCTCATACCTATTTTGAATTAATTCTTAGATTTCTTATATAAAATGCTTTCTAGCTTAATATTGCCGTGAACAATATCGTATTTCTAAAATAAAAGCAAGCACTAGGCTAATTAGTATGTTAATGCTAAGATCTATTGAAGGCTAAGTACATTTAAGTCAATGATGGTAGCTAAATTACCTAGCATATGAAATATTATTAGGATTAATTAATTTAGGTAAGATTGAAGAAATTTTACATTAACAAAGCTCAGCAACTATTCCAACAAACTTTTGTCTTTTATCCTAAATTATTTCTATGATTTGTAAAGCATATTTTTTATTCTCAAAACATTAAAGGACCTTAATTTCTTTGCAAAATTCTTGAAAATCTGCTTAGTTTTATTACTAAAGTCCCTAAATAATTTTAATTACTACTTACAATTATAATCTACTAGAATATGCCATAACAATGACTGAAGAACATCCTTTTTATAATATCTTTTGATATTCATACTGATTCGACTAAAGTTAATCTTTGATTTTCTCTTCCTCCCTTGCTTATGATCCAATTTTCTTTTGATTAACTTATTGATTTTCCATTTTCCTAATATATTTTAAGATTTAGTTTACTTATTCTTTTTGATCTTTTCTTAATTAAATTATCTAAAGATATCGAATCTAAATTAAAATCTAATTGAATAATATCAAAAGAATTATTTATTGCTTAATAGATTCTCCTTGTTTGATATTTTCTGTAAAAAGAAATATGATAAAAAATTCAAAAAAATATAATAATTGTTATTTATTTAATTTGTGAATTTTAAGATATATTGAAGTATTTACAATATGTTTATTTATCTATTAGAATTGAATTTAAGTAATCAAAAATTTTTTTTATCATATAATTTTTTCCAATTTACTGAAATTGAATAGAAAGATATACTTCTAAATACTTGCTTAATTAGAATGTTAAATTTATTAGTTAAAAATTAATTAGAATATTAAAAATTACTCTCTTTAGATTCTGCATTTAATATAGAAAAAATATAAAAGATCTGTTTAATAATTAACACATTATAAACTAAAAAATTCTCTATTTTTGACAAAATAATTTTGATTTCCAGAATATAATGAGCATGTTTCATCTTTAAGATTTGAAAGTTTTGTTAAATTATAATTATATACATTTGATCTTTAAATACATAGTATCTAACATGGTAGATCCTCATATGGATACTAATACATAACTAGTTTACTAAAGTATGAAGCGATAATTATCAAAAAAAGGATAAGGAGACTTTAAATATTTAGGAAAAGAAGATAATAAATTTGTTTTATTGTAAAGTAAATATGATAAAAGATTTGCAATAAAACAAGTTTTGATTTAAAATTTGAATGAAATGATTGGTAAGGACAGTTTACAGAAGTAGAATTAGAGATAAAATGAGTAAACACTTCTAAGGGACCGTTAATATATATTATTTGGGTATTTATTTATATTATTCATTTATTCACTTATTTATTTATTCATTTATTCGTTGGGCTGATTTATTTATAGATTTGAATATAATTCTTTTTTATTCAAATATTAAATGATTTTGAATTTTTTATTCAAATACTAAATGCATTTGAATTCGTTTTATAATGATATATTTAAAGATAAGAAAAGTTAAGATAATTAAAATATATTTGCTGTTGTATCATATGAAAGAAAGATGGTATCATTGTCTTTTAGTTGTGATATTTTGGGTAAATTATGTAGAGTATTTAAGATTGAATAAATGATTGTGAAAATGAGTAAAAAAATATAAAAATAGATACTAATGAAAATGTTTGAATAATTCTAGGAGTAATTTTATTTATTTAAAATTTAAAAGAAAATAAACTGATATAAATTGATAGATTTTTTGGTTGAATATATGCTTTATATTTTATTTAGATATATAAACAGAAACTATTATTGATATTTATTTATTGGACATTTATTTGTTTATTTATTTATTTACTTATTGATTTGAATATTATTTCGTTTTATTCAAATATTCGATGGATTTAGGGAGGGAATTCATTATATATTAAAATTTTCAAAAATATAGAGAGAGAGGGAGAGGATCATTAAAATGCGTTTTTTAATGTTATTTCATAAGATTAGAGAGATAATTTGTTTGTTTCATTAGCCTTGAGTTGTGATATTTTGGGTTTGGATAAAATCAGGAACTTGGCCTTTTAAAGCTTGATCAACTGCAGAGCTGTTTTTTTTGTCTTCACGGTTGAATTTAAGCATGACTTATTTTCTGGTCTTTGTTTTAATTTCTTTTGAGATGAAATCGAAGTTGGTTCCATGTTAAGCTAACAATTACCAGAAAGCGACTTCCTCAGTGTAAGACCAGCGCTTTTACTTGGTGTTTTCTGTTTATCTGGTTCCCAAAACTATCTTTTTAACTACTTACTTTTTGACTTAGTAGTAGTAAGATCTCTTTTCTTTAAGGATTTCGCTTGCTATATATTCCAAGTTATCTTCCTCTCCGTCTACTGTGCTTACGTCGTCGCACATGTTATTGGCGCTGTAAGTGGTAGTCTCTTAAGTGTCTTGTAAAAATTTTTTTTCCTCCTCTAATTAATTTATATAACTTTGTTTTCTCAAGTCGTATGATGTAGTCCTTTAGCTGTCCATCTTGGCGAACATCATTTAAGGTTAATTTTCAAATTAATCCTCTTAATTCATTAATAATTGTGTTTAATTCATTGTGTTTGTTACTATTAAGTGTTAGTGTTGTTGTTGTTGGTGAATTTATTGTAACATGCTTGTGTCTGGGTGAAGAAAAGGGTACTCATTTTATCTAAATTTAATTGTTTTTTTTTGATTAATTATTATTTAAAATTCCTTCAAATTTCCCTTTATAAAGGCACAATTTAAAGCATCTACTGATTTTTTCTGATATACTCAATAATTTATTCTTTCCACTTTTACAATATTTTATATGCTTATTCATTTCTATGTTCGATTTCCTCATGCATCATTCATTCATTGTATTTATATTTTCACTTGAATGATTTGCATACTATTTATATAGACTATATATAGTAAGTTATATAGCGAGCAAAATGCGTATTTAATTTGAAGGTATGTTGTTTTGTCAAAAATTGCTATTGAATTTAAGAATTAATCAAAAAAAATCTGACAAATAAATAGAATTTATTGGTATGAAACAGACCACTAAGTTGTTTTGTTTAATTCAGAAGGAATGTTAATAATTTTTAGTAAGTATTTCTATGAAATTATTGCTAATATTAAATTGCAACAAATCTATTATCTGTATTGCATCAATATAGTCAAAATCACATAAAGGAAAGTGTCTATTTGATTTGAGGAACAGATAGATGCTTTAAAATAGACAATATTTGTTAATTAAATGAATAAAACAATAATTTTGATAAAAAGTTTGTTTTGATTTATTAAAGTGACTACTTAACTATAACAGCAATACATATATATTCTCAACTGATAAGCATAGGTTTTGCTATCCAAATTTAATCTAAATCTCATTTTTCTATGACTTTCTTTACTTTCAAAACATTCATGATAATCTTTCTACCACTTAAAATTAGCTTTTCTATTTAAATTTCTATAAAAATAAGCATTTTATCTACCTCTTTTAAGAATTGACTTCTAGTTTCTTTAAAAGTAAATGAATATTCATTCAGTTTATTTTTTCTATTAATAAAGTCATAAATATATTAAATAGTCAACAAAAGCTATTATTAAAAAATAAATATATTAAATAGCTAATAAACTACTGTATAATAATTAATGAGTTGTTTTTTGAATATAAAATTAATTTTAATGCAAATAGATTCATTTACGAATCTAACAAATAAATATGAATAGATTTTTTGAAATTAAGAATATAAATATTTTTATATTTAAAATAAACACCAATTTATTTAAAATTTTTTTTTTTAAAAATAATAAAATATTTCAAAAAGTAAGTATTTCAAATACCAATATAAGCTTTTTAGTTATTTTTGAGATTTTTATAAAAATTTAATTGTCTTAAAATTGTTGTAATAATAGAGACCAAAACTCTTTGAAATTGACTCTCCATATCCATAAAGCTAATGAAATTCTTATAATTATTAAATAATTAAATTTTTTATTTAATTTTAATTTACAAAATGTATTTTTTGTTTGATAATTATTTATCTACTTTAATTAATCAAAATTATATTACTTCAGAATTAAAAGACTGTTTTTATATCGTTTTTTACTATTTTTATAAAGAAATTAATACAATTTTTGAAAGATAAATAAATAATTATGATTTCAAATTAGATTTATTTTTTAATAAGAAATTAGAAAAATGGAATTTTATTATTACAAAAAATATAAATAAATATAAATTTTAGTAACACTTTATTTTGCTAATAAATTAAATTTAACTTGAATTTTATTTTAAATAGATTATAAATAAATAAATTTATTATCAAAATAAAAATTTTATTTGTTTATTAAAATTAAAAAGTAGTTAAAATACATCACTTTAATTATTCGTTCATTGTTTTTAAAAAACATTTTAATGACATGAACCATATTTATCAAAAATTGGTTTTCTTCTTTATCCGTTAATAAGACAAGCTCTGATTTTCCTTTTGGATTGTATAGTTCTTCTTGGTTGCTACTGCTGTTTAATTTTTTTAATGATATTATTAAAATTAAAAGTAGGATAGTAATACTGAAAGTTTTTAATTTTATCGAATAATTGCATTTCTAAAAATTCCCATTCAAACTATTAGATGAAATTAACTATTTTGCATTGCTATTATTGATTAAATTCTGGAGAATACTTTAGCTATTTTTGTGATTAAATTTGTTAGAAATCTTCATTTTAAAATATTTATGAATGAGTAATAATTTATTCTAAATTCTTTTAATTTGGATAAAAACTTTAAAATATAGTTTCTTAAGTAATTGTGCTGCACTTCCTTCCTTCAGGGCGCTTGTATTTTTGCTAATCGATAGCTGGGTATTTATTGATTTACTGCTCAAATAAATGCTTTCTAATATGATCTTAAGTGCTAGATTTTTCTGAACTTTCTGTGATCTAATTGGATTATTTGCTGTAATCGTCTAAAATATTAAATTGAGATTAAATCTATTTATACTAGTCTGGCAGTGGTATTTTCTTTTAGGAACTAGTGGGATTTTGATATTAGCTGAAACCACATTTTTACTATTTTTAAACCAAATTTTAGCATTTGATTTGCTAAAAATATCTTTGAGCCTTAACCTTTAAATTATTAGTTTCAGTATCTGAAGTCTCCTATATGTCAGAATCCTCAATCGTATTTGTCTTAAAATTCTTGATGCTAGCAATATTTGAATTTTAAACATAAATTGGCTAAATTAATTCACTGCTTGGAATAAAATCTTCAGAGTTGATTGATTTTCTATTGATTAATTCATCTTTTTTAAAGGTTATTCGTTTTATTGATTGCCTGTTGCTGAAGCCTCCATTTAAATTTTTTGAAAATGGTTTCATATTAGATTATTATTGTTGTTTGAGTGTATTTATTTGAGGTTTTTAATCACTTAATTAGTTCACATCTATAAGGATCACATCATCTGTATTCAATGCTTTATTGCTTAATCCAATTGCTTTTTGCAACTGAGTGTGGTCACGGTCGGCTTGTTCTTCTATTGATTACTTTGGTATGTCTTACGAGCTCTTAAAAGAATTAGTATAGTTTTCCTCAGCTATAGCATAAAATTCTAAATTATCTGCAGAAATAGGAGACTTCTATCTTTATTAAGAGTTATGATTTGGTTGCTTTTCTTTTTCAATTATGCTTCCTCCTTAAGATCCAGTAAATTGTTCATTATGGCTAGATTCTTCATGCTATTATTTTTAGCTTTACTCTTGACAAAGTGCTTGAATTTAAGATGTCATCAAGACATCATTGATAGAAATCTTTCTATCATCAAAAAGTGTTTAGGCTTTTTTACTGTTTAAAAAGCTTTACTTTTAAGTTGCCTTTAACATTTAAAGCTGCTCTATAGTCTACTCATCTAAGTAAGAACTTTCCAAACTTTCGTTAAAAACTTAATCATTTAATATTTTATAGGCATCATTAAGACAGAAATCGATATTGTTAAGAGCATTGTATTTTTTTATCCTTCTTTGAAGAGGATGTCTTTGCTTAACTGGGATTGATCTGAAAGCTCTTGCAGCTATCAATTTTTTTGTTACAGTAAAGTGAATTTTATTGCATTCTTGAATGAGATGAGAACTGTCTCCACAAGAAAAGCAATTAGTTTTAATTAGATTGTAGCTATTTTTGAACAATAAAGCTTCTTTTATCATACAAAATGTTTCGTAGTCATCATTGCATTCTTTAATTATTTCAAGAAATTTTAATCTCTCCATTTTATAAACAACACAAAAATCAATAGCTCTTGCAGCTGAGCTTCTACTCCCTCCTGTGATAAAAGCGATCTCACCGAAATAGCTTAATTTTTATAACTTTTTCACTATAATTTATCTTTCATGTTTTTTTTGCTAATTTTCTTAAATAATTTCTACTTCTCCTTTGACTAAGAAGAATAAAGAGCAATCATTAACTTCATCTTGGTGAAAAATGTACTCGCCAGGAGAAAAAAGCATCTCCTTCATAATACAAATGAGTTTATTTTAAGTCTTTAGAGAAGCTATGAATGGAATGTCTTTAAGATACTTTCCTCTTACGCTTTTCATCAAATCATTTTTTAGCTAATCTGAAAGCTAATTTATAATAACTTATTCTTAGTTTTTCTTCACCTCATTTGATTCCTATTATTAAAAGTATTAAATTTTACTTATTTATTAATATGTTTATTTACTCAAATTTGTAATTTTTTTTCTCATGACTTTCTTTGATAAAATTAAAGTAAAAGAGAAAATTCTATCAAATAAAATAAGCATTTTGATTGATAAGACATTTTAACCATCAAATAATATTAATTATACTGACTATAATCATTTATTTAATTACTGTATATAATTTTACTCAAAGTTTTTAACAAATTCTTCTTTTTAGTGCACATTAATTTTATTAAACTATTAACTAAGGACTAACTAATTAATTGGTTCATTTTAAATTAAAAACTATGCTGGTTTTTATGAATTAATAAAAGATTCTCTATGATTTTTTTTGCCTTAACATAAGAAAATATTGAAGGATATGTCAAATTTTAATTTAAATATGCTTTTCATTGATTTGATTTTGCAAAATAGCAAAAAAACTGAAGTTATTTAATATTAAATTATGAAAAAATAAAATTAACCTTGTAATAATACTTCAAATAGTTTGACACTTTAGCTCTTAATTCAGAGTCGACATTTTCTTCACGCATAAAAGTGTGAATTATTTACATATTTTCTCTGTATGCTTTATCTTCTTTTTCAGAGTTTTGTATAATTTTACCTATTCTATTTAATGAATAAGCCCAAAAGAATCCTGTAACAAACATCGTTATTATAGTGAATGTCATTTCGACAGGATTTTGAGGAGTGATATCTCCATAACCGACAGTGATCATAGTGACTGATAGAAAATAAAAAGAATAAATGTATTTAATTAGTATGCTTTTCTCTTCCACTAGTCCTTTTGCATGAAGCCAAGTGTCAACTCTACCTTAATTTGTTTCTTAAACAGCAATGCCATACCAAAAAAGGCAAAATACATGGCAAACACACCCAATTATAAAAACTAACCTCAGAAGATCTATCACGTTTTTCATATTTTTTTAATAGTTCAGCACATAAGTTACCCTTTTTGAAATTTTTATAAACTCATACAACTTTATTAGGATCAGGAAATTAAAAATAGAAAAGTAAGTTTGGCCTAAGTGAGAGCTTGAGGCTTAGATGTACAGTGGCATAGCTCCTATTTAATCTAGTACTAGCATATGTTTAAAATACTGCTTCAGAATGACGATTCTATCAATAATTAATTTGCCTCTTACTATAACCCCAGTGTTGAATTAAATCAAAATATTTAAATTAATAATTATTAAACAAGCTTGAAAGTAGCATTAAAATGGTTCTTCTTTTAACTCAAAAAAAACAACTAAACTCAAAATAAATATTAAAGAAATAATAACGAAAGCAATAAAACAATCCCATAAAAGTCTAACACTTGAATAAGGTGAGAAGATAGGAATCTTAGAAATGCAAAAAGTAAAGTAATTTTTAATAGCTTATAGCAAATCAATCATCTTAAGTAGCTATGGATATTGCTCGAGAGATCTAATTTTGTTGAAATAAGAAGCTTAATCACTGATAAAATGGTGCTAAATTTCAGTCAATCTCTAAAAAATTCTAAATTTGCTAAATATTTTATTCTAGAGCTACTTTAAAACAATTATTGCATTCAGAGAAAGATGCTTTCTTTAACACTTTTTCTAATCATTCATAGTGAAATTAATAGACAAAATTCTTGACTTGAGTTTTTTTAATTATTCTACTTTATCTTAATTTAGTTCTTCTATGTGACTGCTTGCTTATGAGGAAGGCTGTTTGCTTTCACTGCTCGTTTTGCTGTTCGTCACCGCTGCCGCTATTTATTTTTTACTCTTGTGATCTTAAATTCTATTTGACGTAGCATTTTAGCTGTTATTGTAGCTTTAAGCCTAGCTATTTTCATTGATTTACTCCATATCTACAGATTCGCCTCTTCGCATTGGAATATCGATATACTCCTCTTGAGACAAATATCTCTAATCTTTCACTCTCACATGATTGAATGCCTCCTAAAAAGAATCTAATATGCCTTCGTTTTTGTCTACAAAGTTAATCTTGGATGAGTTAGGTTGTTAAAATATATTTTTTAAATGAGTACTTTCTTCATTTTATTTACTCTCACTCATCTCCTATTCAATCTGTAATTCTTGCTTTTTATTTAATCTGAATAGCAAAATTTATTAAAATTAGAGAAAGCCAAGCCTGTCAATTAAATAAAAAATCCCTCAGAAAAACTATTGCCCTTTTAAACTACATTTATTTTTTTTACAAATAAATTCAGCAATATATTTTGTTCAAAATAATAAAAGCTGATATCATCATTTAATAATAATATGTTATTATTAGAGCGTTAAAAAAAAATAAAATAAAAAACTATAACAATTATATTGACATGTATGCTGTCTTTTTAAATCAAAATAAAGTTGTATCTAAAAAATAATTAGTTAAATAAAATGTTTTAGTTTTTTAGATATATTTCTTGATTTTATTATAAATAAATAAGACAAACATACAAACCTTCATTAATATAATTGAAATAAATATAAGGATTATTTTATGTAAATCCTACTTTTATGACTGGAAAATAAAATAACACTATTAATCACTTACATTTTTAAAATATTAGTAAAGAAATACAGAAGAAGAAGGAAAAAAAATTTCAAATTAAATTTTTATTCTTTTTGATTGTATTTTAATACAACTGATGCAACTGTTTTCTTCTTGTTTTTTAGACCAAGCACGTTCTTAAGGATTGCTTGCTTTTGAGATCCTTTTTAGATTACTAAACTTTTTTTATTTTTTGAATGAGGTATGTGTAATTACACAATGGATAGTAGTATTTAAATATTTTTGCTTTGTCGAATAAAATTAGAGATAAATAGTCCCATTCTATTTGGTTTAAGCATTGAATTAGTTTATTATTTTCATGAGGAGGAGGCAAAATCGTTTTAAAGTTAATATTCTACTATCCTATAGCCTTCATTTCATTCAATGTAAGCAATTCTGTTTAAAAATCATAAAAGTTAGTTTTCTTTTGATGGGCTGTTTCTTCTGCTTTAAATTCAAAACTTGAAGGGATTGAAAAGTCGGTTAGGTCGTTGATTCTCTTTCTTGCAGGATCCTCTTTTACCGACTTAAACTTGAGATTCTAAAAATCTAAGGTGGGTTTTTTTATACTTTCTTCTAAGCTCGTACACTTTTGCTTATTATGATCAATTAATTAAACTAACTTGCCTTACTCATCAGATATGTTTATAGAAGAAGGAACTTTTTGAGTTTCTAGCTGAATTGATTTTCTGGGAGAAATCACATTTTATGATTGAATGAAAAAAGGTTGCTTTTGACTCTTTTTAATTTGGAGAGCTAAAGTCTTGCTTTTTATTTATTTAAATAAGTTCATTTTTGTTGTTTTACTAGTGTTGCTTAAAGAGCTCATACAGTCGCAGCTTTGCCCATTTTCATTAATATTTTCACTTAAGGAATTTTACTTATTGATGGATGACTCCATTTTTTAGAATGGCATTTAGCAGCTCTAGATACATTCATGGCTGTTTATTTTAATTTCATTGTTCTGCAGTCCCTTTCCCTACTACCTATCATCCTACTTGTAGCTAATTTACTTTAGCAAACTCTATCGTTTATTATTTGGTATTACCATAGTTTGATTATTTTACCTTACTGGAAACAGCGTTAATTTTATATCGCTTTCTAATTAAATCTTATCATCAGAGCTAATCTGAAGCTTACTTTAATCTAATTACAGCTATTCGTAGCTATTTAATATGTAGATGGGCTATTCATCATTTTTTACATGCATTCCTTGTCTTTACTTATTTTCCCTGAGATTTGCAGATTAGATAACTTCATCATTGTTATTGTTTATTTTGACTATTTCAAACTATGAGTTTTTAGATTTATGATTTGTTTGATCTTAAGTAGGATTCTATTCATTGTCTATATTTACTTGAAAATTAGAAGAATTTAACTTCTAGATGCTATTGTCGTCATTAAAATTAATATTTTCGACGACAGAGCACTCATACTGCTAATATTAGTTTTACTGCCCATCATTAATTGCGTTCTGTGAGCTGCCTTTTATCTCATCGTCTTTTTGTAAATTTATTTATTTCGTGCTGTTTAAAGGTTTTGTGATATTTCTAATTATGAAACAGTTTTCATTGCTGTAAATGTCATCTATGAAATCTTCTTAGTTTATGAAAAAATCATCTAATTAATTGCTTTCTAAGCTTTGGTTTACCATTTAATCATTGAAAAATCTGATAGCAGAGCTTAGACATAAATCTACTAACTAAAGAGGGTTGAATTTTTTATTTTTCCTATCAAACTTTTGATGGTCCACGTGTGGAACTGACTAGAAAGCCTTTACAGCTATGATGTTCTTAGAGGCAGTGAAATGTATCCTAGGGCAGTCACTAATTAAATGAGATTAGCAGTTACAAGAAAAGCATCTTGTCTTGACGAGATTGTAGTTACTTTTTAAAATTAGAGCTTCTTTCATCATGCAGAATGTCTCATAGTCTAGCTAGCTCTACTTAAGGATATCAAGAAATTTCTACCTTTCTATCTTGTAGACAATACAGAAGTCTATTGCTCGAACAGAAGCACTTCTTCTGGAACCTGTAATGAAAGAAATCTCTCCAAAGTAGTTTTATTTTTATATATTTTTTATCAAAAATGGATTCTCTTTATTATTTTAATTTTCTAATAAAACTTAAACTTCTCCTTTAACTAAGTAAAATAAAGAGCAATCGCTTAAATCATCTTAACGAAATATGTATTCCCCAGGCGAAAACAGAATTTCATTCATGATTGAAATCAGTTTGCTTTTTGACTCCATCTGCTAAATGAAAGGGATATTTTGCAAATACTTTCCCTTCACTTCCTTCATCAAATCTGTCTTTAACTGCTCTGAAAGCTAACTGATTATCCTGTGCTCTTAGCTCTTTTATACTTCATTAGTCTCCTTCAATTTATTTTTTTTAAATTTTATTAAATTATTCGAATCAACTCATTATTTAAAAATTAGAGAGGAAAAAACATAAAATTTATTATTTTTTTGCAATCAACAATAAAAAGCTGAGAAATCCTTTTTTTTAACTCGTTCCAAAATAAATAACACATAAGTTTCTAATATTAAAGAATCTTTTGGATTTTAGTTATTTTTTTCTTTTATTTTGAGCTTAATAATATATTTATACATTTTTTCGCTAATCATTTTTAAAAAACCAATTCCTAATTGCTGAAAATGTAATAAACATAATTTATAAGGGGGTAAAAATATACTATAAATTATTCAATCTTTATTTATATAGGCTTATTCATTTTTTCAATTGACCCTAAGTGACTTTTAAATGCTTAAAATATGATCTTATTATGATTATTTGTTTTATAGCAAATAACATGAATAGAATAATAAAAATTAACACTTATTTTATTGTCTCTGTATTCAAAAGGTAAAATAAAAAGCAAATCAATTAATTGATCTAATGAGTAAAAAATTTTATTAATGATTGCTAACTAGTTTGTTTTAAATTTATTTTATATTAATAACAACTTAGTCAAACAGTCGGGGTTGGCCGATTGGATGACATGTAAGTGAATTTATTAGCGTTAGTATCAAGTCGATTCTAATAAAAATAAAAATTATATAATAACTCATTCTATTTTCTTTGGATAGCTTGAATAAAGTGGGTAATGGGATCATTTCAAATTATTTTTAATAAAATTATTTAGCTAACAAACTTTTAAGAAAATACATCTACTTTTATGTGAATAAATTTATAGTTTTTAGTATTATGATCGTATTTTACTAATTTTATTAGTAAAGATGTTTAGTAAATTTTATAAACATTTGTTAGAATGACAATACCATAAAATCATAAGATTTAATTATTTATTTATTTATTTTGTTTCAGATTGTTAATTAATATTAGATTGATTTTGTTTGTGTAATCTAAAATAAATTTTAATGTGAGTAATCAATTAATTGATGAATAAATTTACTTTATAGTAATATTGGAGGTAATTAGAAACTTTAGCTCTCAGACCAGAATCAACGCTCTCGACGCGCATAAAATCGTGAATTATTTACATGTTTTATCTGTATGATTTTTCTTACATTTCAGAATTTGAAATGATTTTTCCTATCCTGTTCAAAGAATAGGCCCAAAAAAAGCCTGTCACAAACATTGTTATGATCGTAAAGACCATTTCAAGAGGATTTTATGGTGTAATATCGCCATAACCGACTGTAATCATAGTCACTGAAAGAAAATAAAAGGAATATATATACCTTATCAATATACTTGTCTCTTCTATAAGATTTTAAGCATGAAGCCATGTGTCTTTTCTACCTACGCTGGTCTCATAAGATGCAATTCCATACCAGAATAAGCAGAAAGTGTGACAAATACAAATAATAATAAAAACAAGCCTTAACAAATCAACAGAGTTCTTCATGTTTTTTTGATAGTTCAAAACATAAGTGACTCTTTCTTATATTTTCCAAAATTCATATACTTTGGCTAAAAATAAAACGTTTAAAATCTGAAAGTAATTGCTATTAAATTAGTAGCTAATCATCTAGAAATACAAAGGGATCATCCCTATTTAGTCTAAGATTATCATATTCTTCAGATACTACTTCGCTATTTAGATGCGATCCACTATTAATTTGCCTTTGATTATTACTCCAGTGTTGAAATAAATAATGATGTTAAAGTTTAGAGTGAAGAAACAAAATTTAAAGTACGAATAATACTGTTTCTCATCTAAACCAAAGAAAATTATCAGGCTAAGGATGAAAATTACTGAAAGTATTACAATACCAACAAAGCAATCCCATATCAGTCTGAACCCTCCGTAAGGTGAAAATACTTAAATTTTTGAAATGAATTAAGCGCAATGTGAATACATCTTTTCATAACAATTTATTATTTTTTGTAAATAAATAAAGCTTTCTAACTAGCTATTTCTATTGAAAATAGTAGAACTATCTCCTATCAATTTATGCTAAATTTCATTCAATCTGCTTAAAATTCTCAAATTGCTGCTTATTTTTCTCTAAAATTCCTTTATAATTAGCATTATCCTCACTGACTACTGTAGCTTAAGCGCCTTTTTCTATTTTTCGCTTTAAACAGTTAGTCGCTTATGCGTGTCCATCTCTGATTTTTCTAACTTCTCTTAAAATAACTTTTCATGTTGACTGCTTTTGCTGTTTCTGGTTACAGAAGAGTTCTTACTCGAAATTCTCCTAATGTAATTGTCATCATGCTTGATCTCCTCCAATTAAATTAGCTATAAATGATTCTTCCTTTTCTACTTTTCTTGATGCACGCTTTGAACTTTGCTAGTATCGTTTATTTACTCCATGTCTACAGACTCTCCTCTCCTCATTGGAATGTCTAATAGATCTTAATCGAAATCCTACATCTAATTTCTATTTTTCAAAAAGGAGATGGACAGCTGTTATAGCTTGATCCCATCTATTTCATTTCTATCAGAAAACTAAGAAATCGAAGCAATATTTCTTGTTTCGCTCATTTGCTGCATTTAAAATGCATCTGTGCTTTTGTCTATCATCCTTATTTTATCAATCTTTCTCTCTTCCTAATTAACTCAATCAATTAATTGAACTGTTTAATTTTTATATGAAGATTGATTCTATCTTTCTATTTTGATTAACTAATTCAAAAATAAGCTTCCAGTTATTAGTATCAATCTCCTCTTAATATTCTTAGAAGCTGTAAATATATACATCGATCACTCAATCAATCAATACACCTCAGTCATTTATCCTTAAAATTTATCTTACTTATCTTAAGTAAAAGACAATTTTTTTATCTCTACTTTTATGTCATGTAGTAAACATTTGTCCCTTATTTCATTATATGATTATAAATGACTTCACAAAAAACTATTTCTTGATAAATGCAAAATCAGTCATTCATTTTTTTAGTTCAATAATAAAAATTAAATTTTTTAAATAATTTGTCTTAATAAAATTCTTTTTGATTTTACTCTTTAAAATCAATATATACATTATTTTATTCAATTTTACATATTATTTATTTGTTTATTACATTAAAATACTAACTTTTAACAAAGTTAGTGATTAAATACAAACTAGTTTTAGCCAATATTTTTTTAAAATAAATTCCAAACAGTTAAACCAATTAAAAAGAAAACTTTTTTAACAAAAATATTAAAATTAAATTAATTTCTTAATATATTAATTCTTAGTTAAATTTACCATTACTTAATTAATACTTCTCAAATAAAATAAATGATAAAAATAATTAATTTTTTAACAACCTAGATGATGTAAAAAGGAAATAATTTATTATTTAATTAATTATTTTATACATTTATTTTAAAACTTAAAAAATATTTATTAAATACTTCTCATTTTTTATTATAATAATGCATAAATTATATAGTAATTCAATATGTTTGATTAAATAGTTAGAAATTGATGATAATTAATGAATGATAGAAACAAATTTTAAATATGATACAATTTAAAAAAAAGTAAATAGAAAAGAAACAAAAAATAAAAGTATTTTTATATCTCAACTAAAACCAAAAAACAAAAAGAATAGTATTAAATACAGGAGTGAGCAATATGAAGATTTAAAGTTATTTTTGACATTTATAGTTTAATAAAATCTTTCCTCCAATGATTATTAGGAAAAGATATTTATTTTTTTAAAAAATAAATAAAAATTTTAATAAATATTGCTTAATTATAATCTTTATTGAAAAAAAAAAATAGTTGATACAAATAAGATAAAGTAAAATTAATGCCTTTATTACCTTCGTTAATATTAAATCAATAAAGATTCTTGATAAATCAAAAAAATTTTCAAAAAAATTAAATCAAATAAAAATTTAAAACCTCATTCCCTAAGGTTTCCTTAATAAATTTCTTTTGTCCTCTTCTTTTGGCCAATCACTAAACCATTTCTTGATTGGTTAGCTAGTGAAACATTTGGATAGTTTAGAATATACAAACACCTTCCACCATTATCTTTTACAGTTAAACATTTAAGTCTACTTTTTATATTCTCCATTTTATGATTCTTATGATGATCTTCTATTGGATTTAAAGTTAACTGATATAACTAAAATTTAAAATAAACTCTTTATTGAAATATTTTAAAGAAATTATTGTAAAATTTCTTATTAAATCAATTTTATACCAAATAAATTTATTGCTTTTCCCCCCCTCTATGAAAAATTTTTCAAAATTTATTTTTTTCAAAAAAACGACATTCTTTTACTTTACACAGTATATATTATTTTAAATATTTAATTTATTGAATTTAAAGCTATCTAAAAACACTCAAATTAAGTTGTTTTAAGCTTATTTAGCTTTATTTAATATGTAAATTATATTAACTACATTTAGCCTTTTGTAAATTAAAAAGGCATTTCACTCTAAATGCAAAAAACCATAAAGTACTTGAAATCCAAAAATTCGTTTTTACCTCAGAAAGAATGGAATAACTAGCAAGACTAGGAGAATCAGTATCAGGAGCAGGTGGATGGAATTGGAGAACATTATTCTCAGTGGTAGCTTCAGTGCAAATAACAGCATTCGCGGTTTATGGAGAATTTAAAAAATTAAGAAAATGAAAATAATAAATATTTTTTTGTTTTTACTTGTTATCTAGTTTTTTTTTTGAAGGATTAACTTATGCATTTTATACAATTTGCTTAGTGATTAAGCAGCATTTTTTAGGAATTCTTTTACAACTGTTTGCTTTTCTTATTCGATATTGACTTTGATCTACTAAAATTAGAAAAATTTAGTTCTCAGGATAAATCACTCTTTACTTATTATAAATTCTTTAAATTGTTTAAGTCTAAAATTTTTCCTTTTTTATTACTTAATCCTAGTCAAAATTTCTAGGTATCTAAGTGATTAAAATTATTCTCTTTAGAACTCACAATAATCTCTTTGTTGAAAGGTGAGGTTGCTTTTGGCATAATATGTAACTAATATTTAAGCTTATTATTTAGAAATTGAACTTTAACTAAAACTATTTTTTTAAAATGAATGAAATCTAAATCAATATGATTAATTTTACTATTATTTTTAATTTCAATAACAATTTAATTTAAGTACTAATCAAATATTTAGGTTTATTAAAAAAATCAATCATAATTTTAATTGTATTTAATAATATCAAACTTAAGTTTGTATATAATATACTTAAAATTTATTACTTATTTATTAGAATTATTTTTTTTCTCATCCTTAAAATATTTTCTTCTTTATGTTAAGCGCTCAATATTAAAGTACCTAATATTTTATAATTTATTAATAAAAAAGCTTTTTTAAGAGATAAAATGTTACTCTTAATCTAAAGGTCTTATTAAATTTTACATTTATTTTAATTTAATTAAAAATATTTGTTTAAAACTATTATTATGATTTATTTACTTTATTCATTTTTTTCAAATTAACATGATTAAATATTTTGCTTCTATGACTGAAAAATTTTTTACATCAAAGAAAATCAAATGATATAAAGAAAAAAAATAAAAAAATTTTAAGATCACTCACTATTTTATTTTACTCATATTTCAAATGTTATTTAAATTAAAATATAAATAATTTTTTATAAAAAATAAAATCTTTGAACAATTCATTTTTAAAATATTTATTTTATGTAAAAGTAAATAAAAATGCTTTATCAAATTGAAGTTATCATCTACTTTCTTTTTATCAAAATTAATCTTTTCATTTTAAAACAACCAAATGCCTTAATAATAAATTTTTTCAAATCATTAGAAAATATAAACTAATTATATAAACCAACAGACAAAAAAATTTATAAAATTGAATTAATATTTGAATGTATATATTTCAAATATTTAATTAAATCAAATTCAGATTAAGAGAGCCAAAGCTAAAAACATGGCTACTAATGGTAATAAAATATTAGAACTGCTACTAGAGGAACCTTTGCAACCTGTAGCATCTTTTGAACCAGCAACAGATGTTTATCCTTAGGGACATGCAGTACAAGTACTTGTTGTACCTGTTGTTGCAGCGGTACCATAGTAATTAGCATTACAAACACATGTTGCAGTACCGCTAACACTCATGACTGTACCTTAGGGATCAGTACATGCAATACAAGCTGATGAACCAGTACTACCTTGAAGGGACATAGTTCCTGTACCGCATTGAGTACAACTGGTACCATCACCATAGTAGTTAGCTTTACAGACACATGCATTAGAAGCTAAAACTGAATTTTAAGCACTGCAAACACAACCAGTTGATTAAGCAGTACCAACAGGAGAAGTAGTATTACCAGGGCAAGCAGTGCAACCTGAAGTAGCAGTATTAGTGGGGGAACCATAAGTGTTAGCCTTGCAAGCACATGTACTTTAACTTGCTGATAATGTTGCTGCATTAGAATCAACACAAGTGCAGTAATTTAGAGTTGATGAGGGATTGCTGAAAGAATTAGAAGGACATGCAGAGCAAGCAGCAGCAAGACTAGATGTTGATGTAGCAGTAAGATATGTATTTTAAGGACAAGTATCACAAGCTTAAATAGTTTATTTAGAGGATGATGCTGTTCCAACAAGAACACCATTTGAGCATTGTGTGCATTAAGCAGCTGCAGGTGATCCACCTGTAACTGCTGCAGTAGAAACCCAATAGCCTGGTAAACAGCTATTGCAGGAACTAATATCTGCTGTTGAAGTACCGAAAGTTAAAGGGGTAGCATTACCACTACCACATGTAAGACATGTAGCAGGTCCACCAGCTGCTGAAACATAATAGCCTGGCATACATGAAGTACAACCGGTAGCTGCTTAAGCTGAAGTAGACATAGTAGGTGGGGTTGAGTTACCGGCACATTAAGTGCAAGTTACTGCATTTTAACCATTTTAAGCAGTTGCAACCCAATATCCTACTTTACATAAGTTGCATGCAGTAACAGCAGTAACAGTTCCACCAGTATTGGTATTACCAGCTGCAGACCAACTATTGTTTGTACAAGCAGTGCAAGAACCACCAACAGCAGCATTAGTACCCCAATAACCAGCATTGCAAACACAAGCACCGCCAGTATATGAAGCATTTAAAGCACATGATTATGCATAACCATAACTAGCGAAAGTTAAGGCAATTAGTAATACTATTAATTTTCTCATTTTTTGAATATTATTGTTATTTATTTATTTTTTGCTTATTAAATTATTATTTTCTTCCGATTAATAATCTTCAGATTTATAGCTCTTATTACAGTAACCAAAAAATATATCAATATATTTGTTTTTCCTTACCCGTAAAGCTAAATATAATAAGAATTTAAATTAAAACCAATTAATTTATAAAAAGTTGACTAAATATGAATATAATTTAAGGAGAGTTTTTTTAAATAGTAAAAATTATTAGATTTTATTTGAATTATTCAAAAATAAATGTAATGAAAGTTTGTGAAAAAATATTTTTTGTCAAAATAAAATTTTTGAAGACATATTACAGTAAAATTTCATTATTATTTTTTCCTTCATATAAATAGTTCATTATATTTATTAAGTTGTATTGACACCAAAGGTTGGTATCATAAATTAAACATGATAATTTTTCCAAAATACGGGTTAGAATTTATCTTACGAAATAAAATTAAGCACCTAAAACTAATAAAAATTAATATTTAATTTAAAGCAATATATATCACAAATATATAGATTTAATTAGATTTTTTTTTTATTATTTATACTATCAAGAGACAAATTTTAATAATATTTCATCAGAAAAATTAATTAATAATTAAATATAAACAAATTTTTTTTTATTTAAAAATATATTTTTTCATTTTTTGTTTTTATTCCTTCAATATTTATATTATTTTATAATATCAGTAAAAATTTTGATTATTCTATTAAAGTATTTAATTTTCATTATCTTTTAATTTAAATAAACAAAAATAAAAAAGCCAATTTATTGATGAATTTTAAAAGTTAATAAAAATAAAATATTTATAGCTAAGCTATTATTTAAATATAATAAATTTGTTCAAATAATAGGAAGAAAATTATTTTTTAGATATTTTAAAATAATAAATTAATCGGAGTTTTATAAATTTTTTATAATGTTTGTTGAAGACTACTTTTATTTTAATATAAAGAGTAAGTTTTACTAATCTTGAAAAAAAAGTAAAAAATAGTATTTTATTTTACATTTCATCAAAAACCCATGAATCAAAATATAAAAATAAAAGATTTTATCAAATAAGTCAATTTTAAGTAATCTTCAATTATATTAAAAAGTTATAATCAAAAATATTGAAGACAAATTTATATTTATAATAAATAAACCTAATAAAAATAGAAATTAAAATCAAAAAAAAAGACAAATTTAATTAATATTTTATCAGGAAAAACTTTTTTTTAAAACATACTTTATTCATTTATATTGAACAGAAATATTAAATGAAGAAAAACATTTTAACATAAAGCTTTGAAGAAAATATTATTATTTTTAAAACAAAAAATAATTCGAAACAAATATATATTAAAATAAAATTTGTCTCACATATTTATATTAAAATATTTTTCTTTTTTAATTTAATATTTCAAAACTATTTATTATTAATTTTCATCAAATTTAATCCTCTAGTGTACCATTTTTGAGGAGTTTGTCGAAAAATACCCGCCCTCCCTCCCCTCATAATTTATTCACTGTTTATAACTCATAAAAACTATTGAAACTGATTTCGAATCTGATAAAGAGTAGTTTTAATATTTATTTTAACAATTTTTAATTTACAAATAATTTTTTGGAAAAAAAATCTATCAATTTAATGATAAATACAAATAGATAAATGCATAGAATTAAGATGAAGTGATTTAACATATAAATTTTTTTAGCATTTATTATAGTAAAAAAGTAAATCAGCTATTTTTTAATTCAACTAATCTTTTAATTTTGAGTGCCTTCAACCTGTGCTCCTTCCTATTTTTTTGATCCTTACAAAAACTATTTTTAAAGTATAAATGCTTATGACAAATGATAAGTTTTTAGAACATTGATAAGTTGATAAATAAATAATTTCTTGTATAAAAATATTTGTATATAAATTAATTAATAAACTAAACACAAATTTAAATAGGATTACTAAAGGCCTAAATACAATACTCTGATATTTTTGCAGTTGAGTAAATCTCTTGATTTTAGTAATTTTTCAGAACCGCTAGCATTTTTTAACAAAAATAAATTTTAAATATTGAAAACGAATTATTTATCTTCACCTAAAAAAGCATTCAAGTTTTGATAATTTAGGTAAACTTGAAAGACATTAATCAACTTTCAAATACCCCTCACTTGAAATATTGTTTTCGCTTTTATATGTATTTAATTATTAAAAAAGTTATCTCTTCATTTTTCAATAAAACTAATCAAGCATTAACTTTGAAAATTAACAACTAAAGCAAATATCAATTTTTTTTTAATTTATTTGATTAATTTTGTAGTATTTCTTTTAAAGAACAGAATATGTTAGCTTAAAAAGAAATAAAAATAAAATTATTTACTAAAAGCTAAAATTTAAATTCTAGAGTTGTATGCAGTTACTCAAGCCTATACATAAATCAGAAATACCTTTATCTCCAATACTATTAGACCTTTTTAATATTAAATTATTGAATCTATCTATACATATTATGAGATATATTTTTATATGTAAAAAAAATTTAAATCTATAATGGTTTAATAAAGAAAAAAAATATTAATTTACTCGATGTAGAGTAGTAAATTAATAAGATTCTTTAGTTTACTTAAACCCTAGCCAAGTGCAGAAGCTCCTTCTTCACCTATTCTATTTTCACTTTTTATAAAAAAATAGTTCATAAAATATTATTTTTTGAGGGAAAACAATCATAAAAATTTAGAAATATTTTTATATATAGTTTAATTTACAATAAGCTGAGCACCAAAGAAGTGAGTGAGCTGCAATTTCCTATCCCTGTTGCAATAGACATACAACCTTTGTCGCATATATGATTAAAACTGTTTATATCATCAAAATATTTAATAAATAGTTTTTTTAATTAAAACTAGTCTTTAATATATAGATTTTGTTTTTATTAAGAAGTATAATTATACTTTTGCTTAAATTATTTACAAATTAAATAAATTAAATTAACTTTGCCTTTAATGTTAAGTATGTTAAACTATTGTAGTTTTTCCAAAGACCTATCCCTTCTAATCCTTCATCGCTAATTTAATTTTCTCTTTTATTAAAAATTAATTAAATGATAATTTGTACAATTCTTATAATCTAATTGCATAGATTCTTTTTTTATTCTTCTTCCAAAATTTATTTATTCTTTTGTATTTATAAATATGTAAAGCAGAGTTAGTTTTTTTATCATATTTATAGATATACAAAAAGCATCCATAATAGTTCTTCTAAATTAAGGATTTGCTTAATATAATACTTAATTCTACTTAATTTAAAAATAAATATTTACGATATGTTTAATTCCAAAGATTCCAGAAGTGTACAATTGTTCAAACCTGCTAAAATACTTTAAACTCCATTATTTCTGATTCCATTCAATCTATTAAAATTACATATACTTTTTAATACAAATTTATGCTTTAAAATTTGTAAGAAAGAAGTTTAAAATAAACAAGATCAACAAATAAGGCGTAAAGTAAATATTATACTCTAATTATAATTTTACAGCCTTGAGCTGCTAGCAATCTTTCAAAGCTAGACCAATTAATTTCGCTCCTTCTTCGTTAATTCTATTTCCTCTTTTCAATATTTTAATTATCAATTAAAAAGTTTGCATTGAAATAAACTTAGATTGATATTCATTAAATATTTATTGTAAACCTTTTTTTATTGGTTTAAATTTTAAATTCATCTTATTATTTTTTTCCGAATTTAAGATTGTTTTAAAAAGTAATTTAATCAAATTTTTTCTAATAAAGAAAAATAGGAATTATGGTGGACAATTTACTATAATAAAAGATTGACTGTATTAAGATTTTTAAATTGTGATAAATTTTCAATAAGCACCTAAAGCTGATGATCTTAGAGATAATAAGTACTGTTTTTTAAAATATGGAATTATTTAATCTATATTTGTAGATTATAGAATTTATTATTCGTAAACTTATATTATTACTTGATTCTAATTACTAAGCTTTATAGTTCAGTACATTATTGTAATTAAGATTAAAAGTCATTGAGTTATTATTTATTCATATCATCCGTGCTATTATTTAAAATAATTATTAATTATTCTAACAATAAAATCAAATACAATTTATAGGTTTAAACTAAATATTATTTATTTTAATATAAAATTTAGTAAGTGAATTTAATAAATATATAAGTAAAAATATGTAAATAAAATTACTTTAAATATAATTCAATATCAGTAAGAGTACTTTTATCAGCTTATTCTAGCTTTTAATTATTAATAATAATTATTTAAACAAATATGATTTGTAATTGCTAAATACATCATCAAGGTTGGTTAATTTAATATGTTTATATTCCATTTTTTTTATTTTTTCACTTGATATGCTTATTAATATTTAGTTAAATTTCCTTTTTAAGATTGTTAAGAATATTTATAAATAAATCAATTAAAGCACTTGATAAAAAGAGGCCTTATAAGCTTGGAAAATTAATTTATAAAAGAAAATTTTCCCTATTTCAAAATTTAAATATTTTTTTAATTAAAAATGAAATAAAAACATTTAAAAATAAATTTTTTTTAATTTATTTTGTAAAATTCAATAAAATTAAATGAAGGTAAAATAAATAAATTTTATTTGATAAATTATATAAAATTTAAATGAAGGTTTTACAATTAAATTATTTATTAAAAATTTTTAAATTAAAACCTTGCTGATTTATATAAATTTATAATTTAATTAATCAATTAGCATATAATGAAAAATAAAAATCAAATTTATTAAGCTCAATATCAAAAATAGTATACTAAAATTAGCTAAATTAAAAATTTTTTTTTAATCTGAACCAATTTAATGCTTAATACAAGTATATTAGATGCATAGAATGAAGACAAAGTGATTTAATATATAATTTTTTTTTTTAATGATTGCTGCCTTTAAGTAAAAATCAAATCAGTTACTTTTTAATTCAACTAATCTTTTAATTTTGCGTGCATTCTTAATGTGCTCCTTCTTATTCTTTTCATCATCACAATAACTATTTTTAAAATATAAAAATTTATGAGCAATGATAAGTTTTTTAAATGATTTTTTATAAAAATATTTGTATATAAATCAATTAATATACTAAACATAAAAAAAAATAATATTACTAAAGGCATAAAAACAATACTCTGATATTTCTGCAGTTGAGTAATTCTCTTGATTTTAGTAATTTTTCAGAACCACTGGCATTTTTAAAAAGAATAAATTTCATATATTAAAAACAAGTTATTTATTCTCACCTAAAGAAGCATTCTAATTATGATAATTTAGGTAAACTTGAAAGACATTAATCAACTTTCAAATATCCCTCATCTGTAATATTGTTGTTACTTTTATTTGAATTTAATTATTAAAAAATTTAACTCTTCAATTTTGCAATAAAACTATTCAAAGTTAACTTTGAGAATTAACAACTAAAACAAATTTCGAAATTTTTTTTTTAAGTTATTTGATTAATTTTATAGTATTTCTTTTAAGAACTAAATTTTTCAGCTTCAATATTAATAAAAATAAAATAATTTACTAAATACTAAGTTTTAAATTCTATAATTGTATGCAACTGCTTAAACCGATACATAAATCAGAAATACCTTTATCACCAATGTTATTAGCACTTTTTAATATAAAGTAATCGAATGTATCAAGATTATGATTATATTTAAAATTTTGTCCAAATAGCTAATAATTTATTTAATTCAAAATATATTAATTTACTCAATGTAGAGTATTAAACTAGTAAGATTCTTAAGTTTACTTAAACACTAACCAAGTGCAGAAGCTCCTTCTTCACCAAATCTATTTTCACTTTTCATAAAAAAATAGTTGATAAAATATTATTTTTTGAGTGAAAACTATCTTTTTTTTAGAAAATCCGAATTATTAAATTTAGTTTATTTACAATATGCTGAGCACCAAAGAAGTGAGCAAAGTGCATTTTCCTATTCCTGTTGCCATAGAAATCACACCTTTCTCACATATTTGATTAGAACTATTTACATCATCAAAATAATTTAATAATTGTATTTTTTTGATTAAATTAATTTAACAAAATTAACTATGCGTTTAATTTCAAGTATGTTAAGCTATTGCAATTTTTCCAAAGACTCATTTCTTCTAATCCTTCACCATCAATTTAATTTAGTCTTTTATTAAAAATGATTTAAATGATAATTTGTATATTTTTTATAATCTAATTAAATTGATTCTTTTTTTTCTCCTCCAATATTATTTATTTTGTAATATTTGTAAGTTTTTTAAGTGTAAAAAGCTTTTATCCTATTTATAGATAAAAAAAACATCCACCAAAATTCTTCTAAATGAAATATTTGTTTATTATTATACATCATTCTACTTAATTTATAAATTATTATTTACGATATGAGTAATTCCAAAGATTCAATAAGAGAACAATTGTTTAAAGCTGACAAAATACTTTTAACACCATTATTACTGATTTAATTATTTCTATTAAAATTAAATAAATTATTTTTACTTCAAATTTATCATTTAAAAATTGTAAGAAAGAATTTTAAGAAAGAAAGATCAACAAATATGGCTTAAAGAAAAATATGCTACTCTAATTATAAGTATACAGTCTTAAGCTGCTAGCAATTGCTCAAAGCTAAACCAATTTAATCGGCTCCTTCATCTGTAATTTTATTTCCTCTTTTCAGTATTTTATTTGTGAATTAAAAAGAGTACATTGAAATAAACATATATTGATATTTATTGTAAATTTTCTTTTTATAATTTTAAATATAATATTCATTCAAAACTTATTTAATTTTAATTTAGAAGTTTTTTAACCTAAAAACTTTTATTGCTTTTAGTTGCAGAAAAAACTATAAAATCATAGTGATTAAAAAATCTTTAAATTGTAAACAAAAAGCAATTTAATGAAGTTTATTCCTAAAAAAAATAGCAATTATTAAGAGCATTTTACTAAATGAAAAGCTTCAATGAATTAAGATTTTTAAATTTTGGTAAGTTTTCAATAAGAACTTTAAGCTGATTATCTTCTAGATTAAAATATCTGTTTATTAAAATATGGATATATTTAATTTTTATTTTTTTATAATTGAAAGTATAGTCTTTATCTTAAATTTTTTACTAGTTTTTAATTATTAAGCTTTATAATTCAGTGCATTATTATAATTAAGATTAAAGGTCATTGAGTTATTATGCATTCATATTATTCATGCTATTATTTAAAATGATTATTAATTATTATAATAATAAACTAAAATACAATTTATAAGTCTAAGTAAAAAAATATTAATAAAATTACTTTAAATCTAATTCAATTTTAAAAAGAGCGCTTTTTTCAGTTTGTACTAGCTTTTAATTATAAAAAATAATAATTTAACCAAATATGATTTGAAATGAATAAATACATCATCAAGGTTGGTAAATTAGATACTTTTCTATTCCATTTTTTTTTTTTCACTTGATATACTTATTATTATTTAATTAAAATACCTTATTGAAAATTGTTACAAAATTAATATAAATGCAAGCAGCGTTATTTTAAATATAATTGATGAATTAAAAACTCATTTAATATTTATTAATAAATATATTAAAGGGCTAATTATAAATATTATATGTATACCCAAATACCTTCAAGAAATCTAGTCATTTGGATTAGTATAATCTAATCTAAATGGCATAAGATTTAATTAATTATATATGAAGTATCAAAATACTTAGCTATCAAAATTAATTTTTTATTAATTATTAAATATAGTAAGTATGTCATAGCAAATTTTACAAAAATTAACCAAAAAAAAATTTTATTCACTCCAAATTTCTTTAACTGCTTGTAAACTCATATAACAATTATTTTTGATTAAATTGTATGGTTGTTATTATATTACGAGATAAACAAATAAAAATTCAAATTTTTTAGATAATTAATGATCAAATTTATAAACTCATATTGCTACCACTTACCTATTTAATTACAGTTATATCTATGAATATATACTAATTTCAGATTGCATTAAAGGAAGTGTCAGAGAGCCATATTAAAATGGCTATTTGCTGATAAAAATTAAAATTAATAAAATTGATGAATGTATGAATTCAATATATATAATTCATAAATACTTGAATTATGCAAAATAATTATTAAACCTGGTTTTACTATAATTTTTTAAAGCTAACCCTTTTCTATTTATTTATTGCATTTTACTTGATGGCATGCTTTATTTTACATGTAAATATATCATATTAACTATCAATACCAATTTAAAAATGTAACTTTTTGAACTGTAGGCTACAATAGGTAGATAAAATAAAAAACTACTTTTAAAACACAAATTAAATAATATTTGATATTTTTATAAATGTGTCAAAATGCTAAATTAGAAGAAATAAAAACCAAAATGACAGAGCCAAAAAAGGCGATTTATGCCCAATAATAGACTTGAGTTGAGTAGCAGCCGCTAAGGTTGGTGTAACAATTTCCCCAATTCACACTTGGTACCCAAGTATTTGTTTAAGGATCACACTTTAGCAGTACTTATCTTAAATCAAAGTTTCTCTATTTTTAGCTGAACCAGTCTATTTTAAATTTTAATTAATCAGTCTTTTCTTAATTTTGAGAACAATTCTTGGATATTTTCTCTAGATTTCCATTGTAAAACACTTCTTAACCTGTCAATATCTCATTTTAAAAGGTTGGTGGTTAATACCCTTATAAATTTGCAAGACCAAACACAGAACTGAATCCAAATGAATAGAAGACGCAAATGTAACTACAAAAACCTATTATCAGTGAAGCAATTACTCTATGGGAGGATACCGACGAAATAAAAGTTTCCTTCGATATAGGATCTACCTTTTAGTATTTCTTATTTAAGTTGCGACCAGAAAATTTAGGATTCGAAGAAAAAAATGTTGGAATAACATCTGTAAAAAGTTAAATTAATAATATACTGAAAGATGAGAGAGGGAGAGGAATTTAGAAAATAGCAAATCCTAAAATACAGGCTAACTCAACAAATACTAAACTAAGTGAATTAGAGATAGCTTTTCTTAAATTCGCCATAAAAAAACGAGACTCAAGTATTAAGTGTATTGCTGAATCAAATTTGTCATCCAAAACAGTAGCATTAGAAATATCTTATGTTACTTAACAGCATTTCTTGAACATAGAAAGTGAAATATCAGATCTTTTTAAAGCAGGAACATCATTCAAACCATCACCAATTGCCAATACAACTTCTTTATTTTCCTAAAGTTGCTCTACTATAAGTAGTTTTAAGGCTGGAGTAAGTCTATAAAATACTAGGTTTTACTTATTAATATAGAGCTTTTAATCCAATTTAAGTAGTTATTCACCACCAATAACAACACTTTCTGTTTTCTTAATTGCATCCTCAATGGAGAGTCCAGAATCTTTTTCCATTAAATCTTAAGTTGAATCAACATTTTAAGGTAAAATGCCAACTACACGAGCAGTATACTCAGCAGATGATTATATGTCTCCTGTTTGTAAGATTGTTCTAATTCCAATTTATTTAGCTAATTCAACTGCAAATTTAGCCTCTGGTTTTATTTCATCTTAGAAACTAAATAACCCTTAAAATGTCAGTTTCTCAACAGCAAAAGGTATATCAGCCGAATTATCTAATAAAAACATTTCGCCTTTAGGAAATGATCCTGCTGGAAGATGTAATTTGGCGAAGCCCAAAACTCTTTGGGATTATTTGCTAAGTTATTTTAAACAATTTTAAATACCTTCTCTAAAAACGCTATCTATTTCTAATTTAGAATTATTTTTCATATAAAATTAGCTAAGTAATAAAATTTTTTCTGCAGCACCTTCAAAATAAACAGTAAAGTGACTATCTTCTATTTCCTCCTCAACTATAGTAAATTAGAATTTATCAATTGTATTAAATTCTAACTTGGCTACTTCTCCATTTATATTTTTAGCCAATTAAATTCTCTTTTTAAAATTTTCAACATTTTTTATTGTCTGTAAAAATCTTAAAAGAGCTTAGTCACTTACTGCACCTTCCATTTTGCAAGTAGAATAATCGACATCAATTTAATTTCCTTCTAAAATGAACTTAGCATGACAAGACAAAGCAGCGCACTAAAATAAATTTTAGAAATCTTAATCATCTGGATTGAAATTATCCCCTTCATCTAAGGTATTCTCTGGTGTTTTAAACAAATTTTAGCCATAAAAAATATGAGAGACAGCAAGTCGATTCTTTGTTATCGTTCCTGTCTTATCTGCATAAATACATGTTACTTTCTAAGCGTTAGTAAGTGTCTCCTTTTATTTCACCATGATATTTTATTGTAGTAAATTTAATATGGACTAGTCTTAAAGCACATGATATTTAGTTGGAAGAGTGAAAGAAACAAAAGCTATTAGCAACCCAACAATGGCATCTAAAGTTAGAGAAAGAGGAAAAGAGCTAAAGATAAATAAATGTAGCATTAATAACGAACTTAAAATGAATCCTATCAAAACTAATAGCTGTGTTATTTTTTTAATTTACTTTTCTTAATCATCTTCTGAAGGTGGAATTTAAATAGAAGCTATTTGACCCATAATAGTTCTACTTCCTACTGCAATTACAACACATTTTCCACTTCCTTTTAAACATGTCGTGTTTTTTAAAACAACAT
Source organism: Tetrahymena malaccensis 436 (assembly GCA_000231845.2). Lineage (NCBI taxonomy): Eukaryota > Ciliophora > Oligohymenophorea > Hymenostomatida > Tetrahymenidae > Tetrahymena > Tetrahymena malaccensis. The sequence continues at coordinate 931,007 of JH719958.1, forward strand.
TTTTAGATTCAATAATACTTCTATCATAATTTTCTACTTAGCGCTCAATAGGCTCAGCTTCTCCAGTCAAAACTGAGTGATCAACTCTCATTTGATTAGTTTGTAGTAATCTTGCATCAGCAGGAATTTTTTGACCTTCTTCAATAAATATTATATCTCCAACAGCAATCTCTCTTGAGAAGATCTATACTTTGACATTATCTCTTACCACAGTATATTGAATCGAAGATCTATTCTTCAAAATTAATTGAGTATTTTCAGTATTTCTAGCAACATTAGCAGAAATAGCGCTTGTAATGAAAATAGTGATAACTATAACAAAACCACAATATAAATTAGTTACATCATCTGAAAAACAAATGTAGTTGAAAAAAGAGAGCAAAGCACAACCATATAAATTAAAGCTTTGTAAGTTGAGCTACTGTTTAAAAAAGAGCGCTAAATAAGAGCTGGTTTGATCTTGATTATCTTAATTTGACCCAAATTTTTAGATATTTTCTTTAACTTGATTAATGGTCAATCCCTTCTCATAATCAGTGTTGAACCTACTTTTTAATTCTTCCAAAGGAATTATGTGATTATCTGAGTCCATAGCAGCTTTATTGATTAAAATTGATAATAAAAAACCATATCTACTTAATATCTAATAAATAATCTTACAACTATTTTTATATTTACCTATCTACCTGTCTATTTATCTAAATTCTTGTGTGTTAAAGTTGATAATAATTGATTTTAGATAATTTCTTTTTGTAAATTAATATATTAAATAAATCTATTTCTATATAAATTATGTATGCTTTTTTTTAATTATAGATGCATATTACTGAATAAACATCTATCTACTTTCCGACAACAATATTTTGAATCAAAAACGCACAAAGTTTAGATCAGTTTTAATTAAAAATGATCCTTTATGCAATTTATTTTTCTGATGTTGAGTGTTTCTTAAACTAAATTATATGCCTAAAATTTAAAGCTAAAATTTAGAAAATTTATTTTTTTGGTTAACCTAAGAAATAATATTTTAAAACCTTTATTTAATTTAATATCCATAAAGAATTTGTCAAATTTAATTTAACATTTGACAGAATATATAATTGAAATTAAATATTATATTCTTCATTAATAAAAACATCATTATCTAATTTTTTAGGAGGGTGAGCTATCATTTTTTGTATGAAGATATACATTTTAAATATTTTTGAAAGATTTACGATTAAATTATTTATAAAAATTTTTTAAATTAAAACCTTGCTGATTTTTATAAATTTATAATTTATTAAAAAATTAGCATAAAATAAAAAATCAAAATCAAAATCAAAAATAAAATACTGAAATTTGCTAGATTAAATATTTCTTTTTAAATTTGAATATATATATATAATGCTTCAGACAAACAGATAGATGTATAGAATTAAGATGAAGTGATTATTTAATAATTTTTTAGCTTTTATTTTCTTATAATTATTGCTTCTAATAAAATAAAAAAGTAAATCAGTTTCTTTTTAATAGAACTAATCTTTTAATTTTGAGTGCCTTTAATCTGTGCTCCTTCCTATTGTTTTAATTACTACAAGAACTATTTTAAAATTATAAAAGCTTATGAGCAATTATGAGTATTTAGAAAATTAATAAGTTGATATATAAGCTATTTATTGTATAAAAAATTTGTATATAAATCAATTAATAAACAAAACATAGATTTAAATATTATTACTAAAGGTATAAATGCAATACTCTGATATTTGTGCAGTTGAGTAAATCTCTTGATTTTAGTAATTTTTCAGAACCACTGGAATTTAAAAAAAAAAAAATTTTAAATATTGAAAACGAATTATTTATCTTCACCTAAAGAAGCATTCTAGTTTTGACAATTTAGGTAAACTTGAAAGACATTAATCAACTTTCAAATATCCCTCATCTGAAATATTGTTGTTACTTTTATTTGAATTTAATTATTAAAAATTTTAGCTATTTAATTTTGCAATAAAGCTGATAAATTTTGTAGTATTTCTTTTAAGAATAAAATTTTGTCAGCTTCAAGAGAAATAAAAATAAAATGTTTTACTAAATGCTCAGGTTTAAATTCTAGAGCTTTATGCAGCTGCGTAAACCTATAAATAAATCAGAAATACCTTCATCACCAATATTATTATTACTTTTTAATAAAAAATAGTTAAATCTATCCAGATTATCATTGTATTTTTAAATTTTGTAAAAAAAACCAAATAGATAATAACTTATTAAATTCAAAATATATTAATTTACTCAATGTAGAGTAGTAAACTAGTAAGATTATTAAGTTTACTTAAACCCTAACCAAGTGCAGAAGCTCCTTCTTAACCTAAACTATTTTCACTTTTCATAAGAATAATTCATAAAAATTATTTTTTGAGGGAAAACTATCTTTTTTTTTAGAAAATCCAAATGATTAAATTTAGTTTATTTACAATAAGATGAGCTTCAAAGAAGTGAGCAAACTACAGTTTCCTATTCCTGTTGAAATATACCTCGCACCTTTCTCACTTATTTTATTAGAACTATTTATATCATTAAAATAATTTAATAAATAGCTTTTTTTTTAAATTTAATAGATAGAATTTGTTTTTGTTGAGATGGAGCAAGTATTTTTTAGGTTAAATTATTTTTAAATTAATTAATTAAATAATATTAACTATGCTTTTATATCTAATTTTGTAAAGCTATTGTTATTTTTCCAAAGACTTATTGCTTCAAATCCTTCATCACCAATTAAATTTCTTCTTTTGTTAAAAATGAATTAAATTATAATTTGAATATTTTTTATAATCTAACTATATTGATTCATTTTTTTTTCTTCCAACATTATATATTTTGTTGCATTTATAAATTTTTATTGTGGAGTAAACTTTTATCCTATTTAAAGATATGAATAAACATTCACAAAAATTCTTCTTAATTTAAGATTAGTTTAATATAATTCATAGTTCAACTTAATTCATAAATTATTATTTACGATATGTTTAATTCCAAAGATTCAATAAGAGAACAATTGTTCAAAGCTAACAAAATACTTTTAACACCATTATCCCTGATTTGATTTGATCTAATAAAATGAAATACATACTTTTTACTTCAAATTTATCATATAAAAATAGTAATAAAGAATTGTAAGATTAATAAGACCAACAAATAAGATGTAAAGAAAAATATGCTACTCTAATTATAATTTTACAGTCTTAAGCTGCTAGCAACCTTTCAAAGCAATGCCAATTTATTTTGCTCCTTCATCGGTAATTTCGTTTCTTCTTTTTGAATTAATGCATTGAAATAAATATAGATTGATATTTATTGTAAATAAAAAAAAATTTTTTTAAAAATAAAATTCATCCAAAAACTTTAGAAGTTTTTTAACCTAAAAAGCTCTTAATGCTATAAGTTGCTGAAAAAATTATAAAATCACAGTGATTAAAAAATCTTTAAATTGCAAACAAATAACAATTTAATGAAATTTTTCTGATAATTAAAAATAGAAATTATTAAGAAAAAACATTTTACTCTAATAAAAGCTTGACTGTATAAAGTTTTTTAAATTTTGGTAAGTTTTAGATAAGTATCTAAAGCTGATGATCTTAGAGATTATTACATCTGTTTATTAAAATATGGAATTATTTAATTTGTATCTATAGATTATTGAATATTTAATTATAAAATTAAATTTTTTTACTAGATTCTAAATACTAAGCTTTATAATTCAGTGCATTATTGCAATTAAGACTAAAAGTCATTGAGTTGTTATACTGTCATATTATTCTCGCTTATTATTTAAAATGATTATTAATTATTTTAATAATAAACTAAAATACAATTTATTAGTCTAAGTAAATGCTATCTATATCTTTAAATTTATAATTTATTTATTGAATTTTACCAAATATAAAAGTAAATGTATCTAAATAAAATTACTTTAAATCTAATTCAACTTTATAAAGAGTGCTTTTTTCAGTCTATATTAGCTTTAAATTATAAAAAATATTTATTTAACTAAATATGATTTGAAATGAATAAATACATCTTCAAGTTTATAAAATGTGATACTTTTCTATTCCATTTTTTTTTTTTTTCACTTGATACACTTATTTTTATTTAATTAAATTAAATTCTTGAAAATTGTTAAGTTTTAATATTTATTAGTAAATATATTAAAGGAATATCTTGTTTTAATCATTGTATATTCTTAATATTCTAAATATCCTTTGGAATTTATTTCTAACTTTAAGTAATATTTTTAATAAAAAGAAATTTCAAAAATAATTGATCTCTTTAATCTTTATTTTAAAATAATTTATGGTAAGAAAGTAATTTATTTAAATACATTTTTTCTATTTTTAAATTAACTTTGTTGTTGAAAAAAAACAATTACTAAATTTCACAGAGTGTTTATTAAATATAAAATAAAGTAATATATTGTGCTTATTTATCTATCTATTTTGAATTTGCTAACAAGAAACATTTTTCATTATGAATTATTTAGCCATTCTTTAAAATAAGTAATGGTAAGAAAGTATATATTGATTACATTCTTTTTTACCTTAATTACTTAATAAGTACCAATAAAAAACATTATGAAACTAAAATTAACACAGAAAAATTTCTATATATAAAAATGTAAACTAATTTGATTACTTATTTATCTATTTTTTATAAGTCTAAATTTTATTTTTAATTTCTATCTTATTATTTAAAAATTAATGAATTATGAATGAATAATTATACTTTAAATATTATTAACAGTATAAGATATTGATTACATTTTTTTCTATTTAAATTTTTATTAATCAAAAACTTTAATTATTAAAATTAACAATTACATACAAATTTTATTTAAAGTAAATTAATGTAATGTAATGCAATACAATTTAATTTATTTGCTTTTTCTATACCACTAACATCATTTATTTGATTTTTATCTTGATCTTTAAAAATTGATGAATAAAGAATTAATTAATCATAATAATTTTATAAATAAAAAAATTAATTTAAACTTAAAAAAAAAAACTATCAACTAGAATCAAAATTAAATGGGAAAATTAAAGAATCATTTTCTTTTCCTTCTTTTGAATGGTACAAATATGATATTTCTTAACCTTATAAGTAGTCTATCTGAAGAGAAAGAATATTTTTAGAGATGTTTTTTCTTACCTTATTATTCCATTTATATCCTGCTTTTTGGAACATCTGCTATTTATTTTGGGAATTACTATTTTACATAAATTTACAAAGTTACATGCTACTTAACAGTTTTATATTTTGGAATTCTAGCAATCTATTTTTTGGGAATTTTAGAACCAATTAAAGTGACATTAGATAAGGGTATATATAGTTCTAAGTAGGATAAGAGTATTTGAAATTATATTGTGTTTTATATCAATAATACAAGTGCTAATAAATACTTTTTATATTAAACACTTAAATAAGTTTTTTGAAAACCCTAGAGATTTAGTTTTCTATATAATTAATTTTGGTAACCTGATACTGAATTGCTTTTTGCTCTAATTTGTAGGAATATATGCTTTATTTTTTTTTTTAATTAGCCTATTAGGAATCTATGCTGTTTATTCCAAAGATTTAACCTTTGTAGAAATTTGTAGAGTACTCTACATAGTTCTTTCTGGTATTATATTTTTAATTCTGGCAACATCCTTGCTTTGGGCCCTTTACAGATTATGTTAAATCGAGAGATTTAGTACTTCTGATCCTTCAGGTATGGGAGGAGTTGGTACTGCAATAATGTTTATATGTTACATTGTAATTACAATAGAATTTTTAGCAAATAGTTATAGCTTTTTCCATTTAAATAAAATCTTAAAAAAGATAAATTAAAATACAGTAGAAAATACTGAATAGCTTTGATCTATTTAGCCTATATGAAAAAAGGAATACATAAAGAAATTACAGACAAAAAATATAAGCTAATTAATTTATTTGAAAATAGAAATACAAACGCATAAATAATTATGAGAGAAAAAAAAATTTCTTTTTATTTTTAATAAAAAGTGTAAGAATGTACTTGCAAATATTAATTAAATGCATCTATGTTTACATGTAATTATGTATTATGTCAATTATCAATTTAGAAACGTTTGAACTTTGGTTTACGATAGTTAGATAAAAAATAAAATTAAAGACACAAATTAAATGATATTTTATTTATATGTCAAAATAGTAAATTAGAAGAAATAAAAACCAAAACGACTGAGCCAAAAAAGGCGATCTATGCCCAATAATAGGCCTAAGTAGAGTAGCAGCCACTAAGGTTGGTATTACAAGTTCCCCAATTGACACTTGGGACCCAAGTTTTTGTTTAAGGATCACACTTTAGCAGTACTTATCTTAGGTCGAAGTTTCTCTATTTTTAACTAAACCAGTCTATTTTAAATTTAATTTAGTCTGTCTTGTCTTAATTTTCAGAACAGTTTTTGGATATTTTCTCTAGATTTTCATTGTAAAATACTTCTTAGCCTGTTAATTTTCCAGCTGATGGCTAATACCCTTATATGTTTGCAAGACCAAGCACAGAGCTGAAACCAAACGACTAGAAAGTGTAAATGTAACTGCAAAAACCGATTATCAGAGAAGCAACTACTCTAAGGGAGAATAGAGATGAAACAAATGTATGCTTAGATAAAGGATCTACCTTTTAGTATATCTTATTTAAGCTGCGACCAGAAGGCTTAGGATTCGAAGAAGCAAATGTTGGTATGATATCTGTGAAGAGTTAAATTAACAATATACTGAATGAGGAGAGAGGGAGAGGAATTTAGAAAAAAGCAAAGCCTAAAATGCAGGCTAATTCAACAAATACTAAACTTAGAGAATTCCTAATAGCTTTTCTTAAATTTAGCATAAAGAAACGAGATTCAAGTATTAAGTGTACTGCTGAATCGAATCTGTCATCTAAAGCAATAGCATTAGCAGCTTCTTATGCAACCTAAGTACCTTTAATATACATAGAAATTGCTATATCAGATTTTTTTAAAGCAGGAGCATCATTGGTACCATCACCAACTGCTAAGACGAATTCTTTGTTTTCCTAAAGTTTGCTTACAATTTCATATTTTAATAGTGGAGTGACTCTATAAAATACTAGATTTTGCTTATTGATAAAGAGCTTATAATTCAATTTAAACAATTATTCACCACCAATAACAACACTTTCTGTCTTGTTAATAGCATCCTGAATAGACAGACCAGGATCTTTTTCCATTAAATCTGATGTTGAATCAACATTTTATGGTAAAACGCCAATTACACGAGCAGTATACTGAGCTGAAGATTAAGTGTCTCCTGTTTGCAAGATTGTTTTAATTCCAATTTACTTAGCTAATTCAACTGTAAATTTAGCCTCTGGTTTTATTTGATCTTCAAAACTAAATAATCCTTAGAATATCAGTTTCTCAGCAGCAAAAGGTAATTCATATACATTATCTAATTAAAATATATGGCCTTTAGGGAATGAGCTTGCTGGTAGATTTAATTTGGCGAAACCTAAAACTCTTTAGTTTTATCTACCTAGTTAATTTACACAATTCAAAACACCTTCTCTAAAAGCACTGTCTATTTCTAATTTAGAGTTATTATTAGTGTAAAATTAGCAAAGCGATAGCATTTTTTCTGCTGCACCTTAGAAATAAACAGTGTAGTGGCTATCTTCTGTTTCCTCCTCAGCAATAGTAAATTCGAATTTATTAACTGAGCTAAATACTAACTTGGCTGATTCTCCATTTGAATTTTTAGCCAACTAAATACTCTTTTTAAAATTTTTAACATCTTTTATTGTTTGTAAGAATCTTAAAAGAGCTTAGTTAGTTACACTACCTACCATTTCGCATGTGGAATAATCGACATTACTTGAATCTCCTTTTATGATGAACTCAGCAATGCAAGATAAAACAGCACTCTTAAACAAGTTTTAGAAATCTTAATCATCTGAATTGAAATTATTCCCTTCATGTAAGGTATTCTCTGGTGTTTTAAACAAATTTTAGCCATAAAAAAGATGAGAAACAGTAAGTTGGTTCTTAGTTATCGTTCCTGTTTTATCTGCTAAAATACATGTGACTTTCTGAGCATTAGTAAGCGTTTCCTTTTATTTCACCATAATATTTTATTGAAATAAATTTAATATGGACTAGTCTTAAAGCACTTGATATTTAGTTGGAAGAGTGAAAGAGATGAAAGCAACTAGCAATCCAACAATTGCATTTAAAGTTAGAGAAAGAGAAAAAGAGCTAAAGATGAATAAATGTAACATTAACAATGAACTTAAAATGAGTCCTATCAAAACTATTAGCTGTGTAATTTTGTTAATTTACTTTTCTTAATCCTATGGTGAATATGTGATTAATAAAGAGGCTACTTGACCCATAACAGTCTTATTTCCTACTGCAATTACAACGCACTTGCCACTTCCTCTTAAACATGTTGTGTCTTTTAAAACAACATTTTTAGATTCAACAATGTTCATTTCATGATTATCTACCAAACGTTCAATAGGCTCACATTCTCCAGTTAAAGATGAGTGATCAACTCTCATCTGATCAGCTTGTAGTAATCTTGCATCAGCAGGAATTTTTTGTCCTTCCTCAATAAAAAGTATATCTCCAACAGCAATTTCTCTTGAGAAGATCTAAACTTTAACATTGTCTCTTATCGCAGTGTATTTAAGCTATGATCTACTCTTCAAAATTAATTGAGTATTTTCAGTATTTCTAGCAACATTAACAGAAATAGTGCTTGTAATAAAAATAGCGATAATTATGACTAATCCACTATACAAACTAGTTATCTCATCTGACAAGCAAAAATAGTTGTAAAAAGATAGCAAAGCACATCCCCACAAGACAAAGCTTTGTAAGTTGAGCTAGTGCCTAAAAAAGAGCACTAAATAAGAGCTGATCTGATCTTAATTATCTTAATTTGATCCAAATTATTAGATATTTTCTTGAACTTAATTAGTGGTCAACCCCTTCTCGAAATCCGTCTTAAACCTATCTTTTAATTCCTCCAAAGGAATTAAGTGATTATCTGAGTTCATAGCAGCTTTATTAATTAAAATTCATATGAAAAAACCACCTTTTCTATAAATGAATAATCTTACAAGTATTTTTGTGTTTATATATCTACCTATCTAATTATCTATTTATTAAGATATAAAGATGAAAATAATTGCTTTTTTTTTAAATTATAAATTATATTAATCTATAGTTAGCTCTTTTCTTAATTATAGATAGATATTAAAGGAATATCTAATAATTATCTATATATCTACTTTCCAACAATCTTATCTGAGTCAAAAACGTAGAAAAAACAAAATTCAACATTAATTCTGCTTTATGCAATTATAATATATAGCTCTTACAATTATGTTCAATAAAAAATCGAATGATGATGGAATTTTTAAAAAATAAATTGCATTCTTACAATTTCAAGTTAAAAATTAGCTACTTTAAAAACAGAATTTCTTTCTTATTTTAAACCTAAGAAATTAGATATAAATTCTTTTATTAAGTCAAATATTATTTATAAATGATTTTAAAGAATTAAATTTAAAATTTGACATAATAGAAATTTAGTATTTTCTTTATTAATTATAAGATCCTTATTTAATTGTTTTTGGAGGGTACGTATATCATTTTTTATAAAGAAAATCCTTTTGGGAATCTCTTTATTCTTATTTTTTTTTTGAAAAACATTGAAATCTTTTTAATTTTACACCCTCTTTCATAATATGTTTAAAGTATTTCATGGAAATTTGCACCCTACAATAATTGTAATTATAATTTTATATACATATTGTTAGTGTTATCCAAACTACATATGTGTAGAGAATCCTAAGAATATATACACTTAACACTTAAGTATGAAGCAGACACAATATATTATAACAGGCATATATTTTACTGGATTAATTTAACTGATTTATTTTAGATTTTATTAATTAATTTTGGCTCTTTTAAAGTTTAAGGAAAAAAGCTAAATTAAATTATTGCTAAGTTTATGAGAACATATTATTGATATAAAAGCTTTTTCAAACCTATTGCTCCCAAATAGTTTGGAGTTTCTTTTGAAAATGTTTAATAGAAATTTAGGTTTATAAAAAATTGAATTAAAATTAGAAATACAAATATGAATAATTTTGAGTTAGTTTGTTGAATAAATAAGAAAAATTTTTTATATTTATTTTAAAATAGTACGAAAAGCTATAAAAATTATTATAAATTCATTGATTAATTAAATATGATAATATAATTTTAGTATACAAAATTTATTTGAAAATGAATTGGTTGGTTATTCGTTTATTTATTTCAATCTTGAATGGTTATTTTAGTATTTTTTTATTTAAAAATTAGTAGATAGTCAAACACGAAGAAAACTAGATACAAGATAAAGCAGAATTAGAGAATAGGGATATCGAAAACAGCAATTATTATGAAACAGAGTATCTTGATTGTAGTTGAAACGAAATAGCATTTTTTGAAATTTTCTATGTTATTTGAATGCTTTTTAAGGATTTATATAAGCTTTATTACTTGACTCAGATTACTTTCGTTTAAAATAATGTCATATCTGCTTTTTAAATACTGGTCTTAGGTATCACCATAAATAACACTGAGGTTTGAGTAATATTGAATCATTTATTCTCTGGAAACATGGATGTTGAAAGCACCTAAATTTTCTAAAATAATCTTTGTTTCGTAGCTAATTTAGGAAAATATTAAAAGCCTCTTGTTTTGGAGAATTTCTTTTAATTTTTTAATATTTCTTATTAGGAAATTTGTAACATCCTTATTTTCGATTACAAGAACTTCACATTCCAAGATGGAGTTTTCCAAACTTAATCCGCTTTCATGGAGTTCTAAATTATTTAAAACTCCGTTTGAGATTAATCCGCTCTGAGTAAGCAGGTCTTTTATTTAGTTGTTAATTTAGGTATTAGTTAAAATAGCTAATTTTATGTTTTCTTCTTTCAATTTTTCAATGTATTATGAAATACTTTATGCTAATTCCTCCTTTTGCGAAATCATGCCACAGAAAATAAAATCCTTCAGAGCAAATGGTAATTCATATGAATCTAACTATATTGTTGAACCTCTTGGGAAAAAAACGCTACTGAGAGGTAGCTTTGCAACTCCAATCACAGAGCTGTCTGTTTTATGATATTATTTTAATTGGCTTTGGATCCTTTGCAATTGCTAAAAATCTAGTTTGACTTTATTGCCATCAACAAACATGTAAGAGCAATGTGTAATTATATCTTCTACGTTGCCTTTAATATATGCAGTATAAAAACTATCCTTATTTTCTTCTTCGACAACAACTACTTATCCTTTTGCAAATATTCTATTCCTATTTTTAGCAATAGATCCATCCTTATTTTAGGCTATTCTAAATAACTTCTAATGATGAGCAACATCGCAGATATTTTACAAAAATTTTAGCTGACCTATTTCTAGGCCACTAATGCTGCCTTAAATAAGGCATTAGTCATAGTTAATTTTATTAAAATAAGATTAATCTTCAATATCAAAAGTAGCGTTGCAGGTTACAATTAATCCTTTAAGAAGAGCTTAAAAATTTAGATCATTAACATCGTAGTCTTTTAAATAGCTTCTACCAGCATACCAAACGTGATTCACTTGTAGAGCGTGCTTAGAGAGAGCTTTAATATCTAGAAGAATTTACACATTTCTTCTAACGCTCCTGAATTAATGATAAATTTACTTGACGAGCATATTTTATCTGAAGAGACTTTTCACAATTTAAAACTAATATGAGAATGCAACTAAGAATAAATTAATAGGATAATTAGTAAGAAATACACATATCATAATAGAAAAACTCTCGTAAATATCCATGCTTTTGTATTAGTAGGAAAACTAAAAGAAGAGAATAGATATAATAAACGCAAATAGAATGTAAATCCTCAGCTTTTTTATAAAGTTCATATTATAAGATAAATTATCTTCTTCTTAGATAAAGTAATTAGCAAATGTACCTAGTACTGTCCTCAGACCGGTTTTTACTACAACTCCTTTCGCGCATCCAGATGAGCAAATACAATATTTAAATAAAATATTTGAGCTTTAAATATAATTTTGTTAGTGGCTTTGTTGACTATTTTTTTTTACAGGACTTCCTTCACCAGTCAAAGAACTTTAATCTGATTCTATGCTGTCATATTCTATAACTCTGATATCTGCAGGAATTATCTATCCTTCATCGATGAAAATGATATCTCCTTCGACTAATTCAGTCTCGCAAACCCTCACCACTTTGCCCTCTCTGATTACCTTAAACTTTTAATTGATTTGCTATGTAATTATAGACTTTAACTACTCCAAAAAATACTTCTAAGCTAATATGAAGACACTTCCAATTAAAATAGTTAAAAGATTGAACAAGCCAAGATATAAAATAAACATAGCTTCTAGCTTGACTTTATATACACAAAACAAAGCTACACAACATATCCAGCAAGGAATCTGGTACCTGCTAAACATCTCTTTGGCAAGAACTTTTATTTTAGACTCTTTTTCAGTTATTTAAATTTCATTTTTACCTGCTAGCTATAATAATCTCATAGCTCTATAATTACTAATTCCATTATTTTAGTCTGTTTCCAGCCTTTGCAGCAGAACATCAAGAGGCAGCTAATGAACTGTATAGTTACTTATTCTCGTAACGTTTATCTCAAATATATCCTGGTAGTTTATCTGTATTTCTTGCTTTAAGATAGGTTGTTATTTCTGCATTTCAACTCTTTCTTTCATTATAAATAATTAATGAATTAATTAATGTATAAATCAATCAATTAATAGCTCTAACTCTGTTTATTAATTTGCTTCAATTTTGCAAAATGTAATATTAATTGCATGAATAGAAATTTATGATAAAAGCACACTATGAATCAAAAGAAAGTATTTGGATTCTATTAATTATATTTAAACTGTAATATGGGCATTTAACATCATAATAGACATATTTTAAATCTCCAACACATACATACATACATACATACATACATACATACATACATACATACATACATACATACATACATACATACCTACCTACCTCTCAATCGATTTATCATTTATTTAATTATTTCTCCTGATCAAAATCCTTTAAAATATTCCAATTTTTGTCACTATTTTTATTCATACTAAATTGAAATACAAGATACTCATATCATCATATTTACATAGCCAAAATTACTTTTACATTGTTATTTATAAAAATAAATGACGCCATAAACAATATTCATTTCCTAATTTTCAATCACTGATAATTATTAAATATAACTAGAATTATATTTGTTAATTATTATTTTAAAAATAAATCATAAAGTCTCATTTTCTAAATCTATAAAAAAAAATTAAAATATTTATAAATTTATTTATTTATTAAATTACGATTATATATATTTTATAAAATTCTTATCAAAATTCATTAAATATTATCAAATTATCTTTTAATAGTGAAAAGTGTGTCTTAAAATTTTAAAATACCTAATCGTGCTAAATTAAAAGTTAATAAAAAGTTGATCTATATTTTATTATGTTATCCAGACGTATTTATTTCACTTTTTTAACCAATAAACGATATTTTTAATACATTTCTCTTTAAATTAAAATAATTAGTCTAAGTATTTCTAAATTATTAACAGGTCATTTAATTTGTTTATAAAAGTATCTTGCTACTAATAAGTATTGCTATCTCATTCTTTAAATACTATTTTAACATGCTATTAAATGATTTAATTTTAATTTAATTCAAACAAATATTTATTTGTTTTTCATGAGCTTTTAATAAATTAGATATTTTAATACATCTTCATTCATTTTAATTTTGTTCATCATATTTCGAATTTCTTTATTGATTAAATCTACTTTTTTTCTTAAACATTTAAGCAAAAGACCCATCTAAATTGATTTAAAGATAACATTAAAATAAATAATATATTTATTTTTCCATCTTTAACTAATATTTTAGTTTTTCAATAAAAATTATTCTCAAAATATAATAAAATAAGCATGATGAATAATCTTTTTAAAGGTAAAATCTAAATAAAATTAGTATTTTTTTACAGAAAATGTAAGTAAAATAGATTGAATTCATATTAAATTTGCTTAGAAATCACATAAATTTTCTATTTTAAATATTTATGAAATAAATAAAAAATAACTTAATTATATTTTGTTTTAAATATATATCTTATAACATTAAATTATTATTCTTACTTTTGATTATTTTTTCTCATAAGTATTTATAAAAATATTCAAAATTAATATCTATCTACATTAAATATATCCTCAATTCTAAATATTTAACTATCGCATTAACATAAATAAATATTATAAAATTTTAATAAAATGATTTTTATTTATCAATTTGAGGGGATCTGATTGCTTCCTTTTATTGCGATTCTCTTATTTTTTATAATTCTTTGCTCTTTATTCAACAGTTAATTGATCTATTTCTTAGCCTACTTATACATGAGTCAGAAAATAAGCTAATTTAATATTATATCTATTCCCTTGAAATTTATTATTTCATTATAAATATTTTTGAATATAGTTATTCAAAATAAATAATTCAATATCTGATAAATTTAACTAATCTCAAAGTTTTCCTAATATGAATCATTATCTAAGTTTAAACTAAGCTGTCACCCCTAATTTTTTTATAGTTGGGGTGAATTTTAAATACTAAATATTCATTTATTTTACAATAATTAAAGCTATTTCAGATTAGACATCTTTCTGATTTTTTTCCCTATAAACTCCAAACAACTGAAGAAGCAATTTCTATTATTATTTAAAATTTTAGCTAATTTTTGTTTTTCAAAAATCATATTTACATTAAATTTATTGAAAGATTGTTAATATTTTTGCACTTTATAATTCCATCAAGAAGATGAAGCACTCCTTCATCTTCAATACTCTCGTTTCCTCTTAAAAAAAAAATAAATTTTAATAAAATCTCAATTACTAACTGTTTTTTACTATAGATTTAAATTCAAAGATTATAGAGATTCGCATTTACTTAATCCATCACCAAGCATTCCAGCAATATCCTCATTAAATTCACAATTTCTATTTTAAATAAATTAAAATAAGCTTTTAAAAATTGAATAAAATATTCAAAATTTTTAATTATTTATTTCTCAGATTTCAAATATTTTTCAATAAATTAATAACTTACTTTAGATTTAAAGACAAATATTGCAGATTTGAACATTTTGATATGTCATTAGTGATTTTTAAAATGGCATATGGCATCATAATTAAATAGCTATTTAAATAAATTAGTTTGCTAAACTTAAAAGATGAGTAAATTTACTTCAAAGACAGAGTTAATGAATACAAATAGCTAAACTAGCTAAATTAACTAGAAATATCAGTCAAATCTTCATAGTTAAGTTCATTTTCTCTATTATGTTTATTTAAAATCTCTCTATAAATGATTGCTTGTAATTAATTACGATAGATGTAATTCTAGCTAAGAAATCAAAGGGCATATTTAAATTTTTTAAAGTAGTATTTACAGCTCTTCACCTTAAATGTAGCAAAAACTATTCAATGTAAAATTAACTTAAATAGTTTATACTGAAATTCATTTTACTTCAAACTCAATATCAAGCAAAATAGGTTTTAAGAATAAGAAATTCCCTCAGCCAACCCTACCACACCCTCTTAACTTATCTAGCTTCCACTTAATTAATTATTTATTCATTTGTTTGCATAAATATTTTTTAGACTTTTCAATTAATAATTTTACTCTAAATTAAGCTAAAAGCTTTACAAATTTGAACATTTTCCAATAGTGTTACCAATTTAAATAGCACCTTCGCAATCTACTCCACAAAATCTAAGATTATAAATAAGATTATCTATAAGCTGAAAATTTAGACTTTTACATTAAATTCAAAATGAGAGTAGATAAATTAGTGCATTGAGATATACCTTTACATAAGCCTCTCATACTTAATTTGTAGCTGCTTTAATGATAATATTTATGAGTAAAGAATATTTAAATAAATTATACCTATTTTTAATCTAAATGCTGATATTCAAACTAACTAGATTTACACAGCTGCTTATTGATTGTTAAATTCCATTGCCTACGTCGTTTCCAAATTCATATTTTAATTCAAAGTAGCTTTTAAATTTAAAAAAATAAAGAAAAATGCAATAATAAAAATAAAACTAACTCTTTAAATGCATCTTTCAAATGCTTTATTTTGCTATTTTAATTTTATTCCAGCTTTTTTGATTTTAAATTTAAAAAATTTAATTGAATTTAAAGTATGAATGAATGAATAATTTACATCTTAAAACCTAAAATTCTTGCTGATATTTTCAACTTAAAATATGTAAAAATAATTAAAATAAAATTGATTAAAAAAATAAATAAATTACATATATCAAATTTATATTCATTTATCAGAAACTTCTTAAATACGATTTGAGAAAGAATAAACTTAGATGGGATTTCTCCTTTTACTTAAATTAAATTTGTTAATTTAATTTATAATATTTAATTAAAATAGTTATTTCTTTTTAAAAATATACATTGATTATCAGTTAAAGTACTCAAATCATCAACAAAAGGAAAGTAAACTATTAATATTGCACACAATTTTTTTTATTGGATATTTTAAGCTCTTAAAGTTAGACTATATTTTGAGTTTTCGTAATATCTAGCATTCTCAAAAACATTACTACTTTTTAACAACATTTCAAGTAATTCTTGCAAATCATCTTTAAAAATACAGCACTGTTAGCTTAATTTACTACTAATATTAAAAATTATATCATTCATCTTTTATTTTATTTATTTATTTTTATTAAAAAAATAAATTAAGTTAAAATTTTTTTAAAAATTAAATAGTTCAAGAAATTAAAAATTAATTTAAGAAAATAAACAAACAAATTATAAAAAAAACATAAAACGCTCAAATATTTTTTATATTTTATATTAATGCCAAGATAAATTTCTAAGAGAATTTTTTAATATTGATTGATAAAGAATAACAAAATAAATTTAAACGATAATATAAAATAATCTTAAAGTAAAATTAATAGTTTTATTAGCTTAATAAAACTATTAAACAATTAAGAACTAAGTCAAAGCTGAAATCATAAATATTTTCCTTGATTGTTAGGTAATATGAAGCAAAGTAGTATTCAAATTATAATTTAGAAAAATAAATTCTATTATGACTGCTCATAATAAAAAAGATAGTGTCTTTCTGAATATATGTATGGATCATATTTCCTTATATGTTGAAATTAATTCTGAATAGCTTGAACAATTTATAACTAAACTTTATTTCATTTTTTTATAACAATTAATCATTTTTTTGATATTTTGATTTACTCTCATTTTATTGCTAGATTTAATCCTTTATATGCATTTGAATTTTAGATATTTTTTTAATTTATCTATATTTATTTCTAAAAACGATGTTATGATTAGCCAGAAACAATAAAGGAAAAATAGTATGTTGATAATCTGTATTATTACATAGAAAGCTGTCCTAAAATGCTAAATATTGTCATTTTCGTTTTCGCTCTATAATAAGTACATGACAGAAGACATTAATATCATGATTGAAATTATTATTGATATTTTTTCTAGATTATTTAGAAAAGCTGAAATGAAGGGATTATAGCTTTTTAACCCTATAAAATATGAAAATAGCATTAAGCATATCATAATTAAACTTATTTGAGGATATTGTTTCAGAGAAATAGAAAGTAAACATAATAAACTTTTCACTAATAGCCTAATCATTTCCCAAAAGAAAAATTTCTCTTTATACTCGCTGTACAAAAATCCAAACATAAACATTACTTTTACTGTTTGCAATCTTTTTCGTGATTGAAATAACATCATGAAGATAATCACAGGGAATAGTATCAAGCATATAATTAATATAACTAAACTTAGATTTTGAATTTTTTAGAGCTCTGTTGAGTCACCACATTCTAAACTCAGATCTATCAGGGAATAAGATTTATTTTTATCAAGATTGAGACAGAAGAAACTAGATAACGTTTTTTCTAATAGAATTGAGGAGAAGGTTATGATAAAAATATAAATAAAAGTAAGTAGATTAGCATATAAAATTCTTTTTAATTTTTCTTTATTCCATAAGAATACCATCATTGAAACTAAAATTGTAATAGAGCATATTATAATAGGAATCATAAATGTAAGCAGAAGATCTGAAAATCCTATACTTGCTGCTACTGGTTTGTACTAGGAAATAAAGCAGCTAAGGGAAATTAACTACGAGCTTAAGGGGCTATAAAACAAGAACTAAAATTGAAAAAAGAAGGAAATTAAATTAACTTTTGTAAATTGATTTGATATGATGAAAACTTATAAGTGAAAAAGCATAATTTTGATGTATGTTGAAGTGAGTGTCTTTTGCTGTATAGTTTTTCCTAGAAAGAAAATGCCCATCTTAGTCAAGTAAATAGCAAAAATTTAATTTTCTAACCTTTTAAATGTGGATACTAGTATAAAAACTAGACTTATGCCTAGAAATACAATAAGCAAAATTATTTTTCCAGTATTAAACGATATTGAATTGCATTTTACACATTAAAAGAATCCTTCAGATGCATAGTTTTCACCCCAATATTCTCCATTAACATCGCAATTCAAGCACTAAGCCCCAATATGGCCTTCATAACAAAGCTCATTTCCTATTCCACTACCTTTTGAATACAAAAAATTTGTTATTTTGTTAAATAAACTATAAAAGGTTCAATATTATAACTTGTTCATTCATTATTAAAATTTCATAAATGATTTCAAGGGAGGAACTATTTATTAAACATTTTGTTTTATTGCAAGGAAAAATGGAAAATGTATTTTCTTTCTATAAATAATTTAAATTAATTAAAAAATTACCTCCTTAACAACTCGATGGATTGTTAGAACAATATAAAATATCAGAAGGATCTACAGAATACTCAGACCTCCAATATTACTATTTTAATACTGAATAGTCTCCATAGCACTCAGAAAAATAATTAGTTTAACAGCTTTGACAAACTCCATTATATCCAGCCTTCATATATGAGCAGTAATTACATACAAATTACTTTTAATTATTTAAATAAACTTTTTCCATGGATTATTCCTTACATCCATTTTTTATGCTATATTAATTTGTTTTTAGAGTATAATTCTTTACAAAATTAATTTCAAACTATTAGAAGTCTATTGCTTATTCTCCATGAAAATCTAAATCATAAGCATACCAAATTAAGAAGGGAAAGTTTATTGAGAGTAACTGAGGAGGAGTAATACGGATAAAACTATTTGAAGGCTGAATAAGAAAATCATAAAGATTACCAAAATAGCTGTTGTTGTTAAAAGAATAGAAAATCTCACCATCTACTTCTATTTACAATTTAATAATATAGGTCAATCCAGGATACAAAAACTTGTCAGCTTTTTTAAACAAGTTTTTTTCATTAAAATTATTTTAATCGTTTATTTCTAATATTTCTGCTATATCTAACTTTAATGGTAATTTGTTAAAATTATTTGCTGTTAAATTTGCTGTATTTTATGAAAATAATTCATTTTTGAAGTTCAGCTCTGACTGAAGAGTAAATAAAGCACCTCCTATTTAGCTATTACATTAAGTAAAATTAGAATTAATAACATTAATCTATTAAATTCCTGAAATAGCACCTCCTAAATATTTGCTTTTACATTTCTAAAATGATGAATTGGAAATGTTTATAATCGCTTATTAATTTGATTCAAAAGATTAAATAAAATTTAAGCAGCCACCAAAATTCATAGAAGATCCGTTTATTATTTGAGATTTATCCATACTGAATTGATATTATTGTCCATTTAAGACAAGAAGTTATAAGTAATAATCTGATTGTAAATCTACATCTAACTTAGAGTAATTAATTGTATTAAATTTTTGCTAAAAGTCTACTTAAATGTAAAAGATAGCAGCTTGGTTCTTTGTATTTGTATTCATATCTCTAAGTTAAATATCAATAAAATTTCCTTGGCTTAAATTTTCCAGATAAAATAAAAACTTTTAATTAATTTCTATCTTTTGTGCTTTAAACATGTTTAATTCAAAAAAGAGAGTTTTAGTAGCACTTAAAAATTAGCTGTAAAATTTTGTGCTTACAATTTCAGTTTACTAAATCAAAGCACTATTTATATCTAGCAAATTTATAAAATTTGAATATATTTCTGCAGAATTTATTTATATTTGATATACTAAAAAGCTGTTTGACCTTTATATTGATAAAATTGATCCTTTTATATTTTTGCATGGCTAAATAGCGATAGATTAAAAATGAATGGAATTTACATTAAAAAATTGTATTAGACTTAATTAGCTGTAAGATGAAATTATACTATCAAATCCCTCTACAGATAATTAGTTTATTTCAAATTTTTAAAAGCCCTAGATTTATATTTGCATAAAGCTATTGCTATTTGTTTGTTTGTAAATAATTGATTTAACTTTTAAATCTACTTTTTAGCTATCTTAGAATCCGAAATTTAAAATTCCATATTGCTTAACTTCACTCAAATTAGATGAATATGTTATTTAGCCAATTTCAATCTTTTTGGTTTGCGTTTAGCTATCTAAAATTTTAAAATTGCCAAAATCATTTAATTATTATGATAATTCATTTGAAAGTTAAGACACTTCTATAAAAATATTTTAAATTTCGATTTCATCATTTGAAACATAACTCAAAGTTTCACTGCATTTTTAAGAGTTAATGTAATTTTAATCAAATTGCATGTAGATATTTGTAATAGTTAGCTTCTAATTTCCAATTAAGTTAATATTACACAATATAGAGTTTTGAATAGTAATTTAAGCTATTGAAAGATACATAGATATCAACTGAAATATAAAAGTGCTATAATAGTCTTTAATTAGGATTTATCCCAAATTAAATTGGTTAACATTAGATGAGAAAATTAAACCATAATCGGATTTGCTATTTGAAATATTTAAGTTTTCAATGTTTAAATTTTCAATATTTTTAAATGATATCAAATTATTTTATCCAGAAGCATAAATATTTTCTATAACCAAGAAAGTAATATTAACTGCTTTTACATTTGAGATGGTAAAAAAGGAATTAATTTATTAATTTTTTAATTCCAAACCTAAATTAATTTAATCTAAATTTTAGACTATCGCCTCATTTTTTAAGCAAGAATAAGGAATATTTTGATCTTCTAATTACTAAATTAAATTCGCATCACAACTCTAATTTCCAATCTCATTCTGAAGATCTTTATCAATTTTACTATTGGATTTAATTACAATCAAAACCAATATTATTAATTAAATTAATGCACCTTTCATATAAAAAACCAAGTAAATTCTCTTGAGAATTATTCCTTTTATTATTTTAATTAACTCTTGCTCTACTTTCTTTATTTTTACTTTTACTAATTGTTTTTTTTAAGTTTTTATTATTAAATATTTTCTTTTTTCATTTTCTTATGATAGAGATTATAATTTCTAATTTGATAAAAAAATTTCTGATAGGCAAAGAAATTTGTAAGTAACTATAAACAGCTAAAAGAAGGTATTTGAATGTTAATTAAAGGTTAGACTTTGTTTAAAAACAAAGCAATTAAAAAAATGAATTAAAAATTATATAAATATTTATAAAAGGTGAGTCATATTATCTGTTAGGATAAAAATATTGTAGATTTTTATTTTTTGGATCCCTTTGTAACATAATTAATAAATTTAATTTGAAATTTCTAATGCAAATAGAATCTAATAAAGCTAAAAAGCTAAACAAACAAATTAAATTTCTTTAAATTTATTTTAAACATCAAATTAAATAATAATTAATTTTAAAAATTTCTGACAATTTTATATTTATTAAGAATTCAAGCACATATCGATCTCATTTCAAATTTTTTGATTAAATTAACATTTTTCGTTAGTAGAAAACCACCTTTCGCCAATAATTTATTCATTTTAATTTGGAACTTGATTGTTGTGGTTTAATATTAGGAAATACTACTAAAAAGAATTAATATATTTTTTAAATTTAAGTTTATTGATTTTTTACTCTTCAACTCTTTATTGGTTGATATGGTAACATTTTATGTAACAAGAAAATTAAAAAATTACTTTGCTATGAAAAATTCATTAATTGAGAAATTGGTATTTTTTTAAATTATTAAAATTTGAATGATTTTTTTGTTTGCCTTTTACAAGATTTACAAGAGAAAATATAGGTAGGTATAAATGAAAACAGTTAACTTTATTATACTAATAAATATATTCAGCTTATTCATTTATGAATTAATTAAACTAAGTTTTGAAACATTTAAGATATGTCAAATTTAGATTTTTTTGATAGTCAACCTTTTTATTTTTTTGAATTTTGCCTCTAAATTTCTAATTCCATATAAATTATATGAATTGTACCTAATTTATTTTTAATATAAATCGTTTAAAAATTTCTTAAAAACAAAATAGTAAGCAATATGAAAAATTCTCTGAACAAAAATCTATGAAATTTAATAATAAATTCTCTAAATATTAAATATAAAAACAAATTATGTAATAATTAATTAGTTAGCTAGCTAGCTCATTTATTTACTTAATAGGTTTTAACTAAAATTAAACAAAATAATTAAATATTTTTACCTTAAATCAATACTTAATTTAATTAGATTTGGTAAAACCTTTATACCATCATAGAGACCTAATCCACCTTACTTACCAATTTTGTTACCCCTTAAAAAAAAATATTGTTATTTATTTAGATAATTCTTTCGAAAACATAAAAAGAAATCAAATATTAAAAAATGACAGCCAAAAATTATTAAATTTAAATGAAAATTTATTTAATTAGCATAATAAATCAATCAAAAATTAATAAATATAGCAAAAAAATAGTTCAAATTGTGGAAGGAAAAATAAATTAAAAAGATTACCTAAGATTGAGTGTCAAATTAAATAGATATTTTAATTTTGCCAAAGCTCTACCCATGTATATTGCTCCTAAATCATTAATCTGATTGCCACTTTTAAATTTTAGTTAAATAAATAATTTTTATCAATTAAAAAGATTTAAGAAAATATTTTTAATTTAAAAAATATTAATAAAAATTAAAATAAAAATTGGTAATAGAAAAAAGCAGTGTTTGTGAACTGAAAAAATAAATTATTTGTATTTACTAAAGATCAAGAGTTAAATTGTTAAGGATGGATTATGTTGACAGAGGAGAACACAAACCTTATGCACCTTCAAAACCAATTAAATTATTGCTTATTATTTATAGTAAATTTTAGATTTTAATTAAAAAATTCATTAAAAAAGTATAATTAAATGACTAAAAAAATAAAATATTAAATAAATTTTAATGAAAAGAGCAACAAATTGCAAAAATGAAATTGATTTTACTAAAGATCAAGGCTTAAAATTGTCAATTTTTGACACTTAGCCAAATTCTAACCTAAGCTTATTGCTCCTTCTTTACCTATTTTATTTGATCTTATAAAATAAACTTGTTACTTATGTATTTTAATATAAATTCATGAAAATAATTTTTCAAAATTCATTTATAAAATTTAATTAAAATCTTTAAAAATTTAAATTATCTCCACAACAATATTTACCTAATATCAAGTGTTAAATTTTAAAGTTCTAAGCAATTTGAAATAGCTTAGCTTAAACCTGACATACCTTAAGCACCTATTGAATTTTCGCTAATTCATTTTTTAGATATTTTTAAAAATAATAAAAAAAATAAATTTAAAGTCTAAAAATGTTTAATTTTGATTAAACCAAAATAAATAAATAAACTATTTTACTTAAGCTAAAGCTTTAAAGTAGAAAGATAATTACAACTTGCCAAGGCTGAACATAGTCCTGATGATCCTTCATCATTAATCGAATTTTCGCTTTTAATTTAAATTAAGTGAGTGTAATTTAATAAAATAAAATAAAAACTAAAATAATTTAATTTAATAAAAGTTATAATGAACAATTACTAGTTTTATACAATACTAAATAATTTTTATCTGATTAAAATAAAGGCTCTAAAAAAAATTATTTCTACCTTAGATTTAATGTTAAGTTTTATAGAAAGGGAAAATTTGCGAATACAGAACCTAGATATAAAGCTCCTAAAGATCCAATATTATTACCGCTATTTAATAAAATTATATATTTTTCAAAAAAAATGATAAATTAAGAAGAAGCAGACTTAAAAATGAAATAAATTATTTTAGTAATTGGTTATTTGTTTATTCTAATTTTTAAAAATAAATTTTAGATGACAGATCATAGTTGAAAGCAAAAATAACTTATCAATTTTTTTATTTACTTCAGATTTAAATATAAATTTGAGAGATTGAAACAGTTCGCCAAAGCAAAACTTAATTGTTAGGTTTCTTCATCACCTATTTTCGCAAACCTTTTAATATTTAATTAAATATTTTATAATTTATTTGCTATTAAAAATAGTATTATAAATAGAAAAAATGCTAGTTATTTATTAATTTTTATTTATAGAAGTCTATTAAACAAACATTATTATTATAATAATAAATTTAAGTTATATTTTACCTTAAAGTTAGCTACAAATTTTAGAGAGCTATGCATTTAGCTAAGTCTTAAAACAAATTCTATGTTTCAAGAATAGGGCTGTAAATGTTGCTTTTAGTATTTATTTTAACATGTATGGTTAATTTTTTAAGAATAAAATGAAATGAAGAAAAGAAGAAATATTCTATTTTCTAAAATTAGAAAATTCTAATAATAGGCATTTCGGATATTGCTTTTTGAGTGGTAAAGGCTTTAAATTAACTATTTTTACTCATGGCAAATTTAGATGTTATTATGAGATGAAAGGTTAGAGTCTCTAAACTTTTTTTATTAAAAAAAGTAAATTTAACAAATTCACAACATAATTACTAAATACTTCCTAATAACTGTTAAAGACTAATTATTTACTATACATTTTTTTTTTGTTGAATAAACTTACAATAAATAAAAAGTTATTTATTTTTTAATTAATTAATTAGTTATTTCTAAATTTTGTTTTATTTAAATTAATTAAAAAACAAATAAATAAGTTTAACAGTTTTATCAATTTCTTTAATTAATTAGATTTGACAAATTTACTTTGGATTAATAACTTTTCAAAAATATATTTACTTATATTAAGTTTATCATCCGAAAAAAACTAAAGAATTTATACAATAATTGATCTAATACATATAAAATCTATTTAGCTGAAATAAACAGAACACTAAAATTGTTTTTTAATAAGTATTAAAAGATATTAATGAATATTCTCCTATAAGCAAAATTTTATTTAAAAGAGTAAGTACTTCCCATGTTTTTTAAAAAAATGATGAATAAACTTATTCAATTTTTTTATACACTTTTAATAAAATTTTTTTTTATAGATATAACAAGAATGAATGATTGAAGCTATTTATTCATAAATTAAAAAAAATTATCAGAGATTTTTTTTAAATCTGATGATTTTTTTTAAAATACATTTTTTAAAATAATTCACTTGAAATAATAACAGTGGTGAAGAGGGTATCAAAAAAAAAAAAAAATAGTTGAATCTGTACAAAGATTTGGTTTACAAAATAAAATTTATAAATTTTTTTTTGTCTTTTAAAAAAATACCCCATAATATTTAATTTATTTTTCAGAAATAATCATAAAGTTATATTAGTCATTTTATTACTAGTTTTAAAAATAGAAAGAAAGAATATGGATAAATACATTTTTTATATAATTTGAAATATTTTTTTAAAAATATTCTATTCTCTCTGTCTTCAACACTTATTTTTATCAGAAATGAATTTATTTGAGAACTAATCTTTTAGCTTTAACAGACTTGCTCTATATCTTCAATTTGTGTTATTCATTTATTTTATTCCCTCTAGCAATACATATTTTAAATAATTATAAAAATAATTAGAATAAATATTTATATAATAAAAAGAGAAAAAATATTTTAAAAGGTTTTTTTATTTTATTTTTATCTTTAATTTTAAAAATTAAATAAACAATCAGAACTAAAAAGTAAATAAATCAAATAAAAAGAGTGATGTTGCTTTAAATCCATTTTGATCTTAAAAAATATCACAATCCAAAGAAATAATATAATTTTACACTAAACCGATTGTTAAATTGGAGAGATTAGTGCATTTTGCTAATCCAGAACATAAGCCTAAGACCCCTTCATTACCAATTTAGTTGTGACTTTTTTAATATAAAAGAAAATTTAAATCTTTTATTAGTTTTTTAAAGGAAAAATGAAGAAAAATTATTAAATAATAAGAAATTAATAGATAAATAAATAAGTAATTAATTATAAAGAAAAGTTTGAAAATTATAAATGGCTTAAATAATAATAAAAAAATCAGAATTAAAAAGCAAGCAAATTAAATAAAAACTAATAAAGAAAAATAATACTTTTTTTTTAAATATATTTTTCTATTATAAAACATTACAATCCAAAAGTGATAAAATTTTTTTACCTTAAATCAAGTTACAAATTATAGAGATTAATGCAGCTTGCTAATATATAGCCTAAGCCTAAGACACCTTCATCACCAATTTAATTTTAACTTTTTAAATATTGAATAAAATATAATTAGTTTGTCTGTTAGTTCTTAGGTAGAAACAAAAAATGAAGATAAAATAAGAATAGGAATAAACCAATAAATAGTTGAAGCAAAAAAAAAAAATCGAAAATTATCAAATAACTTAAATTTAAAAAAGAAATCATAATTAAAAAACAAATAAATCAAATAATAGGCTAATAAATAAATAATAAAAGTATTTTTGTTTAAATTCACTTTGACATTAAAAACCAAAACAAATTAGATAGAGTTACTCGAAATTAAGTGTCAAATTAGAGAGATTAGTGCACTTTACTATTGCAGAAACCAAATCTGAGATACCATCATCACCAATATAATTGTAACTTTTTAAATGTCGAAGAAAAAAAATATTTAGTTTATGAGGAAGTTGAACTAAAAATGAAGAAAAAATATGATATAATAAATAAAAATATAAATAATTAATCAAAAGTTGAAAATCAAATATGACTTAAATTAAAAAAAGCATATTATGATCCAAAAGCAAATAAATTAAATAAATGGTTAATAAATAAAAAAATTGTTTTTATATCCATTATGGTATTAAAAAATTTCTTATCCCAAAACAAAATAACTAGCTTTTACCCTAAATCAAGTCTCAAACCTGAAAGATTAGAGCAATTTTCTAGTGCAATACCTAAGTCTGAGGTACCTTCATCACAAATTTAATTTTTACTTTTTAAATATTGAAGTTTGTGTAGTTAATTTATTAGTTAGTTAGTTAAAGGAAAACAAAGAAAAATATGAAGTAATAAAAGGAAAATTTAAAAATTAAAAATGAGTTTAATTAAAAAAAAGTAATAGGAATCAAAAATCAAATAAATTAATTAATTGGCTAAATAGTGAATAATTAATAGAGTATTTTTGTTTTAAATCCTATTTATTTTAAAATTATCACAATCAAAATTAAGTAAGCTGCTTTTTACCTTAAATCTATTATCAAATTTTATAGGTTAATACAGTTTGCTAATCCAGAACTTAAGCCTAAGGCACCTTCGTCACCAATTTAATTGAAACTTTTGAAATATTGAAGAAAGTATTTAATTAATTTATTAGTCAGTCAAAAAAATAGCAAGAAAAAATATGAAATAATAAAAAGTTAAGACTAAAATGACTTAATTTAAAAAAAATAGAGTCAGAATCAAAATGAAAATAAATAAAAAGTATGCTTTTATTTTAAATCATTTTTCGTATTAAAAAATATCATAAGCGAAAAGAAATAAGCTGTTTTTACCTTAAATAAAGTGTTAAATTTGAGAGATTAGAGCAGTTTTTTAATGCAGAACCTAAACTTGAGGCACACATTGCACCAATGAAGTTTTCGCTTTTTAGATATTGAAGAAAACATAATCAGCTTATTAACTGTGTTTAAGAGGGAAAAATGAAGAAAAAATATGAACTAATAAGATACTAATAATTAACTTATGTTTATGAGAATAAATAAATCATTTATAAATAAAATATTTTTTTTTAAAATAAAAATTTAATTTAATAGTAATGATAAAATAAATAAGATAAACAAGCGATAATATTTTTAATCTACCTGAGATCAATATTGAGTTCAATATGAGATTAAAGTGAAGAGGTTAAAAACTTTTTTATAATAAAAATAAAGTTAAAGATTGGTAAAATAAAAAAAATAATTACATCTTCTAAATTCTCAAATTATTAATTCTACTCTATCATTTATTTTTAATTAGGAACAATTTTATCTAAATTTAATTAATTTTGATATGTTTTTTTGAATACAAATAATAAATAAATTTTAAAGATATCAAATAAAAATTAATTATAAATAAGTGAGATAACACAAATAGTAAAAAGCTGTAAGATAAATTATATATTTTCATATTAATTTATGGAAATTAAAAATATTTTATAGATCTTAAAAATTAACTTAAGGAATTCTTTCTTATTCATTTATAATTGATTAACTTGAAGTTTTTTTAATATGAGTCACTTACTTAATTTATTACAATCAAATAGTAAAATATTATTTGGCTAGCTACAATATATTTTGATGAACTATATGCAATTGATGGTACTACAGATACACAAAAACTTTTAGATATTAATCTAAATAGCTCCCTAAAAGAAATACCTTAAAAAATTATGTTTAGAATATGTTGATTGTAAAGCAACCTAAATTAGATAAAATAATCAAATTCTACCTAAATCTTTTTTTAATCATTTTGTAGAAATAATAAATTTTAATTGATAATTTACATTAAAAGTTATTTTGAATATAAATGCTACGAGTTTCATAAGTTAACTATGTAAACCTTATCAGAAGATATTACCAAGTATTTCTTTATAAACTAAAGTGGTTTGTTTTTTGAATAAAAATATAAGTGCTTTCCTTTAAATCATATATCAATCGATAGTAAATATTTAATTTTACTTGAACCACTAAAAAATTTTAATTTTCTATTATTTTTAATATACTTAATTTGATTGTGTTAAATATTACAAAAGGAATTGAATCTCCACATATTTTATTTGAAATTTATATGTACTTTTTATCTAAATTAATTCTTATAATTAAGCTATTTTTATAATTAATTAAATTTAGATAAAATTTTTAATAATTAAATATAAAAAATAGATGATATAATAGAAATAATATTTTAAAAATTTAGAAGATGTAATTATTAATTTTTTAATTAACTATTTATTAACTCTTTATTTATCATAAAAAAAGCTTTTAAACTCTAACCTTTCAGCTCATGCAAAACTCAATATAAATTTCAAGTAAATTAAATTTAGTATCATTTATCTTATTTATTTTATTATTAATATCAGATTTAGTATTTTTTAAGAAATATTTATTTTTATTTTTATAGATATTTATACTAATTCATCTTTTTTTTCTGAATTTGCTTAAGTAATTTATTAGTTGATTATATTTTCGTATTTTTTCTTCTCTTTTCCTTTTAACTAATTTCTTTTTACTTATTTATTTTCATTTTGATTCCTAAATGCTATTTTAAATTTAAGTCATTTTTCATTTTCAACTTTTGCTTAAATAATTTTTGAGTTTTATTATTTCATATGCCTGTTTTCTTCATTTTTCCTTTTAACTAGTTAATAAATAAACTAATTAAATTTTCTTCAATATTTAAAAGAGACAATCAAATTGGTGACAAAGTTGCCTCAGGTCTATGTTCTGCATTAGCAAAATGCGCTAATCTCTCAAATTTGACACTTAATTTAAAGTAAAAACATCATATTTCTTTTGGATTATGATATTTTTTAATACTTAAATGAATATAAAAAATATTCTTTAAACTTATTTGCCTTATAGTTCCTATATGTTATTTTAAATTTAAGTCATTTTCGATTTTTAACATTTGATTAAATAATTTATTAGCTGATTATTATTTCTTATGTTTTTTTTCTTCGATTTACCTTTTAACTAACTTATAAGCAGAGTAATTAATTAATTATATTTTATTTAACATTTAAAAACGTATAGTTAAATTGGTGCAGATGGTGCCTCAAGCTTAGGTTCTGCATTAGCAAACTGTACTAATATCTCAACTTTGAAACTTCTATTGTTGTAAAAATATCTTATTTCTTTTGGATTGTGATATTTTTATTTCTAAATGGATATAAAAAATTCTCTTTTAACTTATTTGCTTTTTGATTTCTCTTGGTTATTTTAAATTTAAGTCACTTTTCAATTTCAGCATTTGCTTAAATAGTTTATTAGTTGATAATTATTTCATATGTTTTCTCCATTTTTCCTTTTAAATAACTAATAAATAAACTAATTAAATTTTCTTCAATATTTAAAAAGGGGCAATCAAAATGGTGACAATATTGCCTCAGGTTTAGGTTCTGTATTAGTCAAATGCACTAATCTCTCTAATTTGAAACTTTATTTCTGGTAAAAACAGCTTAATTATTTTTGATTATAGTATTTTTGAATACCTAAATGAATATAAAAAATACTCTTTTAAGTTAATTGCTTTTTAGTTCTTATATGTTATTTTAAATTTAAGTCTTTTTTATTTTCAACATTTGCTTAAATAATTTTTTTTTTAGTTGATTATTAATTATTTCAAAAGTTTGTTTTATTCATTTTTACTTTTAACTAATTAATTAATAAATAAACTAATTACATTTTCTTCAATATTTAAAAAGCAACAGTTAAATTTGTGACAAAGGTATATCAGTCTTAGGTTCTGAATTAGCAAAATGCACTAATCTCTCAAATTTGAAACTTATATTAGAGTAAAAACATCTTATTTCTTTTGAATTAGGATATTTTTTAATACCTACATAGATATACAAAATATCCTTTTAACTTATTTACTTTTAAGTTCCTATTTGTTATTTTAAATTTAAGTCATTTTTTATTTTCAACATTTAATTTATCAGTTGATTATTATTTGATTTGTTTGTTTTCTTCATTTTTCCTTTTAACTAACTAAAAACAAACTAATTAAATTTTCTTCAATATTTAAAAAGAAACAATAATATTGGTGACGAAGGTGCCTCAGGCTTAAGTTCTGGATTAGCAAAATGCACTAATCTCTCAAATTTGAAAATTAATTTAGAGTAAAAAAATCTTATTTCTTTTGGATTAGGTTATTTTTTAATACCTAACTATATATATATATATATTTATAATATTCTTTTAACTTATTTGATTTTTAATTCCTCTTTGTTATTTTAAATTTAAGTCGTTTTTTATTTTCAAAATTTCCTTAAGTGCTTTATCAGTTGATTATTATTTCTTGTGTTTATTTTCTTTATTTTTCCTTTTAACTAACTAATAAGCAAGCTAATTATATTTTCTATAAAATTTAAAAAGTTTCAATAATATTGGTGCAAATGGTGCCTCATACTTAGGTTCTGTATTAGTAAAATGCACTAATCTCTCTAATTTGAAACTTTATTTGTGGTAAAAATAGCTTTTTTATTTTGGATTATGGTATTTTTTATTACCTAAATTGATATAAAAAATATTCTAATAACTTACTATTTGCTTTTTAGTTCCTTTTTGTTATTTTAAATTTAAGTCATTTATTTTTTATTTTCAATATTTGCTTAAATAATTTATCAGTTGATTATTAAATTTCATGTGTTTGCTTTCTTCATTTTTCCTTTTAACTAACTAATAAGTAAACTAATTTTATTTTCTTCAATATTTATAAAGGAAAAATAAAATTGATGGCGAAGGTATCTCAGGCTTATCTTCTGGATTAGCAAAATGCACTAATCTCTCAAATTTGACACTTAGTTTTATGTAAAAAAATCTTATTTGTTTTAGATAGATAAATTTTTAAATACCTAAATGGATATAAAAAATAATCTTTTAACTTATTTGCTTTTAGGTTCCTCTTTATTATTTTAAATTTGAGTCATTTTTTATTTTCAACATTTGCTTAAATAATTTATTAGTTGATTATTATTTGATGTGTTAATTTTCTTTATTTTTCCTTTTAAATTACTAATAAACAAACTAATTAAATTTTCATCAATATTTAAAAAGGAACAATGAAATTAGTGACTAAGGTGTCTCAGGCTTAGGTCCTGGATTAGCAAAATGCGCTAATCTCTCAAATTTGACACTTAAATTAATGTAAAAACATCTTATTCATTTTTGATTATGATATTTTTTAATACCTAAATGGATATAAAAAATATTCTTTTAACTTATTTGCTTTTTAGTTCCTCTTAGTTAATCTTAAATTAAAGTCATTTATTTTTTATTTTCTACATTTGCTTAAATAATTTATTAGTTGATTATTTTTAAAGTGTTTGTTTTCTTCATTTTTCATTTTAAATAACTAATAAATAAACTAATTAAATTTTCTTCAAATTTTAAAAAGGAACAATAAAATTAGTGACGAAGGTGCATCAGGCTTAGGTTATGCATTAGCAAAATGCACTAATCTCTCAAATTTGAAACTTTATTTTTGGTAAAAAAAGCTTTTTATTTTTGATTATGGTATTTTTTAATACCTAAATGGATTTAAAAAATACACTTTTTATTCATTTGCCTTTTGATTCCTATATCTTATTTTAAATTTAAGTAATTTTTCATTTTCAAGATTTGCTTAAATAATTTATTAGTTGATTATTAATTATTTCATATGGTTGTTTTCTTCATACTTCCTTTTTAACTAACTTATAAGCAAGCTAATTCTATTTTCTAAAACATTTAAAAAGGTTCAATTATATAGGTGCAAATGGTGCCTCAAGCTTAGGTTCTGGATTAGCAAGCTGCACTAATCTCACAAATTTGATACTACATCTAAAGTAAAAATAGCTTATTTCTTTTGGATTGTGATATTTTCAATACATAAATGAAATAAATAAACTCTTTTAATTAATTGACTTGATATAAAAAACTAATTAAAATATTAAATGTTTTATTTATTTTTTAAAATTTAATTATTAATATTTGTCTTTTTTATTTATTAAATTATTTAAATATTTATTTTTTTTAATTATCTCTCTTATGAATTGATAGGTATAATCAAATTGATGCATCACAAAAATAAAAAATATTAAACAAGTACCTTAAATTTAAAAGATTAGTTGTCAAAATGATTAACCTCTGATTAAAAATAAGTGAATAGAATAGAGATAACTTGATTAATACAATTTTCTAAATAAAGAAAAATATATTTACTTATCTATATTTTTTATATTTTTAAACTAGTGAGAAAACATAGAATTTTACTTTATGCATATTTTTAATTAAAATAAATTGAATAAAATGGTAGATTTATTACAAATAAATTATATGAAATTTATTAAATATTATTGCTGAACTTTTAAATAATTTTTTATTTAAATAAAACGAAGATTAATACTCTAATAATCAAATACATATTATGATTAAAAAAAGATTTTTTAATAAAATTATTGAGAATATTAATACAACAAATTAAAAAATAAACACAAACTTTTAATTTTATTTAATAAATTAAGATTAATATTCTTGAACCTCGCCTGTTAGCTTACCATCATTGTATTTTCTGAGGACAAAATTATTATTTTTTTAGCTTATGATCTTATAGATATTTTTCAAATAATACTTTTAACCCTTCTTGAATAATGTTAAGTTTCTTAGAATTCTAACGAAAAAGCTCAAATTGCTCAAACATTTATTAAAATCAAAAAACAAAAAAGTGATGATCTTAGAGAGATTTTCGTGAAAGATATTAGCTCGTAAATAAGGAGAAAACACCCTAGGTAATTATTGGAAAAGGGAGACAACAGCAAAGCATCTCATGTGAATCAACATTTTTGATCTGATCTGATCTGAGCTGTTTGTTACGGTTGTTTAGTTGATCTACATCACTGGTTTGTTAGTTTGTTGGTCTGCTAGTTGAATGGATTCATTTTATTTTAATATTCAATACTATTAAAATTAAATAAATTTGTAATAAATAATACTATAAAATTTTATATGAACATTTCTGAGTGCATATGCATGTGAGAGAGAGTTCCTTTAAATTGAATATCTAATTTAATTGAATTTGTTGAAATATAATTGTAAATTTAATTATTTTTTAAGTTAGTTAGATGGAAAAATGAAGAAAAAATATTAACTCATAAAGCTAATAAATAATTTAAGTGCAAATGAAAATAAATAAATATATTTGATTTTTAATTTGAAACATAAAATAAAAATAAAATACATTATTTGAATGTTATAATTTGTGTTTATTTTTAATTAATATTCAATACTATTAAAATTAAATAAATTTGTAAATAAATAATACTATAAAATTTTATATGAACATTTCTGAGTGCATGCATATGCATGTGAGAGAGAGTTCCTTTAAATTGAATATCTAATTTAATTGAATTTGTTGAAATATAATTATAAATTTAATTATTTTTTAAGTTAGTTAGAAGGAAAAATGAAGAAAAAATATTAACTGATAAAGCTAATAAATAATTTAAATGCAAATGAAAATAAATAAATATATTTGCTTTTTAATTTGAAACATAAAATAAAAATAAAATACATTATTTGAATGTTATAATTTGTGTTTATTTTTTAATTATTTTAAATTATTACTGAAATTAACTAGAAATAAATAATAAAGTTAATTAAAAAATTTATAATATAAGAAATGTTTATTAAATTTCAATTAACTTGTCTATCAAATTCAATGCTCAGCAAAGATATGTTTTATTCGTTTAAATTTAAATTTTATTTTATTTTTTTTACACATTTAATCATTTTTTTAATATTCTTATTTATTTTGATATTATCAGTAGATTTAATTCTTAGAATGCACTTACACCTTAAGCATCTTTTTAATTTTTGTATTTATTTCTCCAAAAATGATGTTATGATTAGCCATGTACAATAAAAGAAAAATATCAAATTTATAATCTGAATTATTATATAGAACACAGTTCTAAAATTCTCAACACTGTTGTTTTCATTTTTATTTTATAATAAGTACATAGTAGAAGACAGCAGTATTAAGATTGAAATAACTATCGATATTTTTTCTAGATTATTTAGAAATGCTGAAACGAAAGGATTGTAAGTTTTCAATACTATAAAGTAGGTAAAAAGCATTAAGCATATCATTATAAGACTTATTTAAGGATATTCTTTCAAAGAAATAGAAAATAAACCTAGAAAACCTTTCACTAAAAGCCTAACCATCTCCCAATAGAAAAATTATTTTTTATATTCGCTGTACAAAAATCCAAATGTGAACATTACTTTAACCTTTTTTAGCCTTTAGCGCGATTAAAAGAGCTTCATAAATATAATGACAGGAAATAGTACCAAGAATAGAATTAGAATAACTAAGCTTAGAATTTGTATATTATAGAGCTCTGAAGAGTTACCACATTCAAGACTTAGATCTATGAGGGAATATGATTTATTTTTATCAAGATTGAGACAGAAGAAGCTAGATAGAGTTTTTTCTAATAATATAGAGTAAAATACTATGATAAATATGTAAATGAAAGTTAGAAGAGTAGCATAAAGTATTCTTTTGAATAGTATCTTTTTCCATAAAAATAAGATCACTGATACTATAATTGTAATAGAACATATAAAAACAGGAATCATGAACATAACTAGAAGTTCTGAGAATCCTATGCTAGCTGATTCTGGTTTATATTATGACATAAAGCAGTTTAAAGAGAAGAATGGCGAGCTCAAGGGATTGTAGAATAAGAACTAAAGCTAAAAAAAAGTAGAAATTATATTAACTTTTGTAAATTAATTTGATATGATGTAAACTTAAATATGAAAGAGCAAAATTTTGATGTAGGTTGAAGTCAAAGACTGCTACTATAGAGTTTTTCCAAGAAAAAAAATCCCCATTTTCGATAAATAATGAGAGTAAATTTCATTTTTTAGCTTTCTAAATGTTGAAATGATAATAAAAATTAGACTTATAGCTAGAATTAAAATTAAAATTGTAATCTTAAAACTATTAGATGAAATCGAGCTGCATTTTACACATTGAAAAAAGCCAACAGTTGAGTATCTTTCACTCCAGTAATTACCATAAATATCACAATTTAAACACTAAGCTCCAACATGACCTTCGTAGCAAAGCTCATTTCCTATTCCACTGCCTTTTAAATACAAAAATTTAAATTTATTTAATAAATAAAACAAAATGAAAAATTGTAAAAAAAAAGGGATTAATTTCATTTAAACTTATTTCAAATATTTAAAAAAAATGGTTGTAATTTGTAAGATAATAGATGAAAAATAAGTTCTATGGATCAACAAAGGGAATAAATTCATAAAAGATAATTAAGGAAATTAACATAGAGATGGAATATTATTTAAAATAGGGAAAGAAGAAAAAATGAAAAAAATAGAAGAAATGAAGGAAGAAAAGTAAAAGAAAGAATTAAGAAATATAATTCGTGAAGATCTCAAAAACTGAAAAAAAAATTTTCTTAAATCTATAAATAATAATATATATAAATGTAAAACTATATTTTACATATTTGTGAA
This sequence comes from Tetrahymena malaccensis 436, assembly GCA_000231845.2. Classification (NCBI taxonomy): domain Eukaryota; phylum Ciliophora; class Oligohymenophorea; order Hymenostomatida; family Tetrahymenidae; genus Tetrahymena; species Tetrahymena malaccensis. The sequence continues at coordinate 967,708 of JH719958.1, forward strand.
AGAATAAATTATCAATCGTTGTAATTTGTAAGATGATTTTTATTTTGTTTTAAAAAATTCACCAAAATTTAAATTTAAAAAAAAAAATGATAAATTCCTATTTCGTTTTATGATAAAATTTTATCACTGAAAATTTGATAAAAGATGAATTTAATAGAAATAAGAATTATTTATTTAAAAATATGAAATACCTCCTTAACAGCTTTATGGATTATTAGAGCAATATTAAATATCAGAAGAGTCTACAGAATATAAAGATCTCCAATATGATTATTTTAGTAATGAGTAATCTCCATAGCATTCAGAAAAATAGTCAGTTTGACAATTTTCGCAGACTCCATTATAACTAGCCTTCATTTGTTCGCAATAGCTGCAAATGAATTGCTAGTTTTTCTAATTATTATAAAAGTAGATTTTTTCCATTCCTTTTTCTTTACAGCCATTATAAATTTTAAATTGATTTGTTTTTAAAGTGTACAGCTTTACAAGTTATATGTTAATTGTTTCAAAATCTATTGATTACTTTCCATTAAAAGATATTTCTTATCCATACCATATCAAGAAGGGAAAATTTTGTGATAAAAGCTGAGGAGGGGTAAAAGAAACAAAATTATCTGAAGGCTTAATGAGAAAATCATAAAGATTTCCAAAGTAATTGTTATTGCTAAAAGAATTAAACAACTCCCCATCCACTTCAATTTACAATCGTATAATATAAGTCAATCCTGGATATATGTATTTGTCTATTTAAGTAAATTAACTTGTGCTATTCTAATTTATTTCTTATATTCCTGCAATATGAAGCTTTAATGGTAACATATTGTAATTATTTGATGCTAAATAACCTGTGTTTTCTAAAAAGTATTAAGTGTCTAATTAATCTTGTAATCGTTAGATAAAAAACAAAGCACCACCTATTTAGCTGCTACACTGAATAAATTTAGAAGTATCTATCAAGATTTCTTATATTCCAGAAATAGCTCCACCTAAATATTTACTACTGCAATTTTAAAAAGTTGTATCATAAATCTTGATTTATTGTTAATAGTAAGGTTTAAAGGTATTTATAAAATTTAAGCAGCCACCAAAGTTTATTGAAGATCCATTAGTGATTTAAGATAAAATGATTTCAAATGTATACAAATATCCATTAAGAGTTAGCAATTACAAATTGTTATCTGATTGCAAATCTACTTCAATATGTGAAAATTGTATCAAATTTATTATTTGTTCTAATTCTAGTTCAATGTAAAAAATAGCAGCCTACTAGAGATTTGTGTTCAATTAATAAAGCTAAATATCCTAAATTTTGCATTAATTTAAATTTTTAAGATTGAACAAAGATATTTAATTGATTTCTATTTATTCTGCATTAGCATATTTTATAGATAAAAATTGAATTTAATTAGCGTAGATCAGATATCCAAAGAATTTAGAGTTTTTTGCATAGATTGATTAAATAGTTGCTAACTTGATATTTTGCAAATCAATAAAATTTGAGTAAATTTCTTAAAATTCCATTTAAATTTTATTTATTTCAAAATTTTAAGCATTCTGAGCTTGAACAATCGATATATACGTTTACCCTCTTTACAAAGCGTTTATAGACATAATGTAAATTTTATTCACATTTAAACATTTGATTAGATATTACTAGCTTTCAGATTCAACTGAATTAAAGAATCCTTCAACAACAATTTAATTTATCAATATTTGCTAAATTTCAAAAATTTACAGTTGTATTGAACTGTTGCTTTGATTTTAATTCAAAATAAATTTTTTAATGGTCACCTCCGTTGTTTAAGTATAATTTCTTCCAATTTTTATTATTCCGTAAAGCTGAGAATTAGTAAATGATGATTTATATGATATAATCCCTATATCGATAAGTCCAGTGTCCAAAAAGCTATTAAATATGTAAAAGTTAGCAAATATATTCCAAACAGAAGTCTTTGATTCAGATAGAGCAGTTACTTTTATGAATATATTTTAGACAACTATTTATTTATTTGATGAATAATTTATTTCAGGACTGCATATCAAATAATCATAATATTTTTAATCAAATAGCATTTAAATATTATTTATTTACAAATTTTGTTTACCTCTTAAATAAAATTAACAAACAACAGAGTTTATGAAACTAATTTTATTAATGGACAAATTTTCAGAATCAAAGAAAACAGTGTTGTAGTTTAGAAGATCCTACAAAAGTATTTCTCCAATCGTTAATTAGCTAATATTCTAAGATCCAATTATATAGTTATAAGGCTAAGCATTAAATATATTCAAATTTTAAATGGTTAAATTATCTATATTATTAAACTACACTAAATAACTTATTTATCTAATTTAAATATTTTAAAACGTTAAATTATTTATGTTGGCAATATTTATATTTTAGATTATTAACGGTGAAGAAGAAAACTTCAAATTAATAAACATTAAATCTAAATTAATCTAATTTTGGTTCTATACTAATATTTCACTCCCTTCACAAGAATAAGATACTTTTTGCAATTCTAATTGCTAAATAATGTTTATATCACAATTCTAATCTTCTATTTCTAATTAGTTTTCTTGCTAATCAAAACAATTTGCTTATAAAATTATAAAAGTCAAAATTATGTTAAAAAATCTCATTTTAATAAATTTTTCCAGATTTACTTTTTGCTTTTTTTTTAATTAAATTTTTCTTTTTTAATAATTATTATAAAATTAATTAAATTATTTTTGTATTTGGATATATTTTTCTTAATTGAAAACAAAATCTTCTTCTTTTTATTTTCTTATTTCTTATTTAAGCAAAATAAATTTCTAATTTTAGACAAACTATAAATAAACAAAACTAATTTCAAGATTTTTATGTAGTTGAGAGTAATAAATTTGATTTTTGTAATAATTTTGATTAAATGCTAATAAAGTAATCATAAATTTATGTATATCATATCTACCAGGTTTTAATTTTAAATTTTTTGATAAATAATTTATTTGTAAATTAAAAATTTATCTTAAGCTTAATATATAAAATACTTATGACAGCAACCTTAAAATAATTAAGTTTTTATGGTAAATTTTAATTTTATTTTTTAAATTTTTGTTATAAAATAATAAATAAATCTTTACTTTTTTTAATTGATTTTAAAAAAATATACAATTTTATTTAATGTATTTTGATAAAAATAAATATTAAGTAAAATTATATGTTTTGTTTGTTACATGTTTTAAAAATATAAGCAATATAATTAAGTAGATTTTTTTTATCTGGAAACATTTTTTTTTAATTTTCCATTCTATCTATCTTATCTATCTATCCATCTATCTATCTATCTTTATCGTTCACTAATATTTATCTAAAAAAATTTATTTAAAAACTAATCTTTTAGCTTTAAGAATCTTTTTGAATGTTTTAAATTTGATTTCTGGAATATACAGTGTTTGGGATAAATAAAGTTTCAAATTTATGAGATGAGTGCACTTTGATAGTGCAGATAATAAGTCTGATGTACCTTTATCACCAATACCATTGTTACTTTTTAAATATTGAGTAAATAATTAGCTTGTTTATTAATTTGTTAATTAGAAAGTAGTAAAAATGAAGAAAAAAAAAAAAATATTAATAGACTAATAAATAAATCAAAAACTAAAACTAAAATGATATTAAAAATTATCACAATCTAAAATAAATAAACAGTTTTTTTTTACGCTAAATTAAGTGTCAAATTTTTGAGATTAGCACAGTTTGCTAATGCAGAGCCTAAACCAGAGGAAATTTTATTATAAAGCAAATTATTTCTTTTTAAATATTGAAGAAAATAAAATTAGTTTAAAAGTTAGTTAGAAGCAAAAATAAAATAAAAATAAGAAATATTAATAAACTAGCTAATAACTATAAAATTAAAAATTAAAAATAAATTAAATTAATTTAAAAAAATATAATCAGAATCAAAAATAAATAATTCAAATAAAAGGCTAAATAATAAAAAGGGTATTTTTGTTTTAATTCCCTTTTGATATTTAATTTAAAATGTCCAAAATAAATAAGATGTTTTTACCTTAAATCAAGCATCAAATTTGAGAGATTAGTGCACTTTGATAATCCAGAAAATAAGTCTGGGGTGATAACTTAATAAAAATAGTTCTAACTTTTTAAATATTGAAGAAAATATAATTAGTTTATTAGTTAATTAGGAGGAAAGATTAAGAAAAAAATGAAATAAAAAGAAATAAATAAATAGTTTAAGTAAAAGTAGAAAATGAAAATTTTTTAAATTAAAAAAAAGCATCAACATCATCAAAAAGTAAATAAATCAAATAAAAAAGAGTATTTTTGACTTAAATCCATTTCAGTAATTAATTAATTCAAATCAAATTATTTTTTTTTACTTGAGTTAAAGAGTCAAATTTTAAAGATTAGTACAGTTTGCTAATTAAAAACATAAGCCTGAGGTACCATCTTAATTAAGTTTATTATCACTTTTAAATATCGAGAAAAATATAGTTAATCAGTTAGAAGGAAAATTGAAGAAAAAACAATAAATATTGATAAAATAATAAATAAATAATTTAATCAAAATTTAAAATAAAAAATTACTTAAATTATTAAACATTAATCAAAAAAAAAAATCAATCAAAATCTAATAATAAAAGTATTAAATATTATTTTTAAACACATTTTAAATTAAAAAATATCACAATCTAAAGAAATAAGCTGTTTTTACTTTAAATTAAGTGTCAAAATTGAGAGATTTGTGCACTTTGCTAAGCCACAACCTAATTCTTTGACAGAATTAACAGGAATATTAGTGTAACTTTATAATTATTAAAAAAAATAAAAGCTAGTTTATTAATTTAGTTTATGGGAAAATTGAAGAAAAATAATGTGTAATAAAACATGAAAAAATAAATAATTAAAGCATAATTTAAAAATAATAAATGATTTAAATATAAATAAATAATTAGAATTAATAAGCAAATAAATCAAATAAAATCATAATAATCAAAAAAATTATTTTTGTTTTTAACCTTTTGAAAAATATCTCAATCCAAAAGAAATAAGCATGCTGTTTTTACCTTAAACCAAGTGTTAAATTTGAGAGATTAGTCCATTTTGGTAATGCATTACACAAACCTAGGATATCGTTTGCCCCAATTTAATTTTCACTTTTTAAATATTGAAGAACTTATAATTAGTTATAAGTAAAATATGTATAGAAAAATATGAAATAAAAATAAATTAATCAATTAATAATAAAAGCAAAAGTTGAAAATTGATAATGGCTTAAATTGAAATAAAAATAAACAAAGCCTAAAAGCAAATAAAATAAATAAAAAGCTGATAAATAAAAGATTATTTTTGATTTAAATTGGTTTTGGTGTAAAAGTATATCACAATCTAAATGAAATAAGTTGTTTTTACCTTAAAAATAGGGCCAAAATTGTAAGATTAATGCACTTTGCTAATGAAGAACTTAAAGCTTAAATACCATTTTCAGCAATTTGATTGCACCTTTAAATCCATTTTGATGTTAAAAATTTCATAATTCAAAAAAAAATAAGCCATTTTTACCTTAAATAAAGTTTAAGATTTGTGAGATTATTGCAGTTTTCTAATCCAGAAGCTAAGCCTTATACACCATTTACACCAATTTAATTATCACTTTTTAAATATTGAGAAAAATATAAATAAATAATTTATTTATTAGATACATAGATAGTAAAATGAAGAAAAAAATATGAAATAAAATAATAAGAAATTAATAAACAAATAATTAATAAAAGCAAAAATTGAAAATTAAAAATTGCTTAATTTAAAAAAACTCAATCAGTAAGTATCAAAAAGAATATATATCAAATAAAATGATAATTTATAAAAAGAGTATTTTTAATTTAATCCATTATTAAATTTGAATATATCATAATCCAAAAGAAATAAGCTCTTTTACCTTAAATAAAGGGTTAAATTAGAGAGATTAGTGCATAATGCTAATGCAGAACCTAAACCTGAGGCACCCTTTGCACCAATTTAATTTTCGCTTTTTAAATATTGAAGAAAATATAATTAGTTTATTTATTAGTTAGTTAGTTATATTTAAGCAAAAATGAGGATAAAATATGAAATATTGATAAATTAGCAAACAAAAAATAATTAATTAAAGCAAAAATAAAAATTTAATGATAATCAAAAAGTAAATAAATAATAAAGTAATTATTATTGTTTTAAACAAATTTTGATATTAAAAATATCACAACCCAAAAGAAATAAGTTGCTTTACCCTAAATCAAGTAACAAATTTGAGAGATTAGTGCAACTCGCTATTGCATAACCTAAGCAAGAGGCACCTTCATCACTAATTTCATTATAGCTTTTTAAATATGAAAAAATGAATAATTAGTTAGTTTATTATTTGTTTTAAATTGATTATGATATGATAAAATCCATAACTCAAAATCAATAATTAATTTTGTATTTACCCTAAAAAAAGTGCCAAATTTGAGAGATTAGTACAATTTTCTAATTTAGAACTAAATTTTTTCACATCAAATTCATCAATTTCATTCAACCTTTGAAATGTATTTTAAAAATAAAAAATATCACAAATCAAATGAATTAAGCTGCTTTTACCTTAAATAAAGTTTCAAATTTGTGAGATTAGTGCACTTTGCTAATACAGAACCTAAATCTGAAATATTTTACCAATAAACAAAACTTTTACTTTTTAAAAATAAAACAAATATAATTAATTGATTATTTAGTTAGTAGCAAAAATTAAGTTAAAAAAATGAATTTTTTAATAAATAAATAATTATAGCAAAAATAGAAAATTAAAAATGAATTAATTTAAAAAATTATAATCAAAATCAAAAAGGAAATAATTAAATTACTAGTTTATAAAAAAAGAGTTTAATTAATTTTAGTTCCATTTTGAAATTAAAAAATACTAAATCCAAAAGAAATAAAATAATTTTTACCTTAAATCAAGTGTCAAACTTGAGAGATTAGTGCACTTTTCTAATGCGATACTTAAGCTCTACATACTGAATCGTTGAATTCCACTTTTTATATAATGAAAAAAATATAATAAGCTTATTTAGTTAGAAGCAAAGATGTAACATGATAGTAAATATTAAATAAATAAGATAAATAATAATAAATTTAATTTACTATAAATCAATATGGAGATGAGTATGAGATTAAAATGAAGAGTTTAAAAACTTTTTATTTAACAAAAATAAAGTTAAAGATTGATTAGTTAAAAAAAATAGTTACATCTTCTAAATAGTCAAAATATTTATTCTATTATATCATTTATTTATTTTTTTTTTGATATTTAATAAGTAACAATTTTAGCTAAATTTAATTAATTATTTATTTTTTTTAAGATTTTTTAGGAATCAAATAACAAATACATTTTAGAGAGATCAAATAAAAATTAATGATAAATTATAGATGTACATGTATGTATACAAATAGCTAAAAAGGTATTATATAAATTATAAATTTTTAAACTAATTAATTAATAGAAATTAAAAAATATTTTAAAGATCTTAAAAATTTTAAATATAGCCAAACACCATTGAAATATGTAGTCATTTGGATTAGAAAAGTCTAATCTAAATGACTATAACATAATATAGAAAAACTTTTTTTAATTAATTTATTATAAATCTACAAGTTTTTTAATTAACATATATATTCTATGTTTTATTACTCATTTTAAAAATTAAAACAATTTATTTAAGTAAATTTTTTTTATAATTAGAAATATTTTCTTTCAAATTATAAAACTACATCAATCTATTTTTTTGATAACTAATCTTTTAGCTTTAAGAATCTTGTTCAATGTTTTGGATGATTTTAATCTAAATTGTGCTTACTATACTAAACCAAGTTTCAAACTTTTAAGATAAGCACACTTTGATAATGCAAAACATAAGTGTTAGGTACCTTTAAAATCTATATAATTTAAACTTTTTAAATATTAAAGAAAATATAATTAGTTTACTTATTAATAGATAGATAGAAGGAAAATATTAATAAAATGAGAAATAAATCATTCAAAAATTGAAAATGAAAAATAAATTAAATTAAAAAAGTGTAATCAGAATAAAATTAAAATAAAAAGGGAATTATTATTTTAAATCCGTTTCAATCAACATAAAAATGATCACAACCCAAAAGAAACAAGCTGTTTTACCTTAATTCAAGCGTCAAATTTTAGAGATTAGTACATTTTGCTAATAAAGAAGCTAAGCTTAAGGCACAAATAAAATTAGATCTTTTTAAATATTGAAGAATTTATAATAATATTTAGAAGCAAAAATGATCAAAAATTTTGAATTAATAATAAAATAGTAAATAAATAATTTAAATAAAACTTTATTGTTAAAATTAAATTAAAATACCATAATCAGAATAAAAAAGTAAATATTTCAAATAAAATTCAAATTAAAAAAAAGGGTATTTCTGTTTAAAATTCATTTTGATGTTAAAGAGTGCAATTATCCAAAATAAATAAGCTATTTATACTCTAAATTAAGTGTCAAATTTTAGAGACGAGTAAAGTTTGCTAAAGCAGGTAATAAGTCAGAGGTACCTCTATCAACAATATAATTACAACTTTTTAAATATTGAAGAATTTATAATTCGCTTGTTTATTTATAAGCTAGTTAGTGAGTAGATAGAGATAGTAGGAAAAATTAAGAAAAAATATGAAATATTAATCAACTAATAAATAAAACAAAAATCGAAAGTTAAATATAAATTAACTTAAAAAAATCATAACCTGAAGCAATTCAAATAAAAAGGGAATTTTTTTATCAGATTCAAAAAGAAAACTAAATAAAAAGGGCGTTTTTGTTTTAATACCATTTTGATATTAAAGAATATCACGACCAAAAATAAATAAGCTGTTTTTACCTTAAATCAAGTGTCAAATTTGAGAGATTATTGCACTTTGCTAATCCAGAAAATAAACTAGAGGCATCTGATCCGCCAAAGCGATTACGACTTATTAAATATTGAAGAAAATATAATTAGTATATTAGTTATTTGGAAGGAAAGATGAAGAAAAAAAAGAAATAATCATAAGCTAATAAATATATTAAGCTAAAGTTGAAAATTAAAATATTGTTTAATTTTAAAAAATAATCATAGTCAAATAGTAAATAAATCAAATAAAAAAAGTATTTTTTATTTAAATCCGTTTTGGTATATTTAATCCAAATGAAATAATTTTTTTTACTTGAGTTAAAGTGTTAAATTTTAGAGATTAGTACAGTTTGCTAATTCAAAACCTAAGTCTGAAACATCAAAATAACGAATATTATTATTACTTTTAAATATTTAAGAAAATATAATTAATTTATTGGTTAGTTAGAAGGAAAATTGAAGAAAAAATAATAAATATTAATTGAATAATAAATAAATAATTAAAGCAAAATATAAAATTAAAAATGGTTTAAATCATTACACATTAATCAAAATCAAAAAGCAAATAAACAAACCAATTAAAAAGCTAACAAATAAAAAAATATTGATATTTTAAACCCATTTTGTATTAAAAAATATCACACTATAAAATTAATAAGTTGTTTTTACTTTAAATTAAGTGTCAAAATCAATAGATTAGTGCACTTTGCTAATGCAAAACCTAATTCTTTGACACAATTGCCAGGAATATTAGTGTAACTTTATAATTATTAACAGGAAAATTCAATAAAAATAATGTGTAATAAAATATGAATAAATAAATAATTAAGCATGATTTGAAAGTTATAAATTATTTAAATTCAAAAAAATAATTTGAATTAAAAAGCAATTAAATAAAATAAAATCATAATAATCAAAAAGAACATTTTTGTTTTAATCCTTTTTAATATTTAAAAAATATATCAATCCAAAAGAAATGAACTATCTGTTTTAACCTTAAACCAAGTGCTAAATTTGAGAGATTAGTCCATTTTGGTAATGCATCACACAAGCATAAGATATCGTTTGCACCAATTTAATTTTCACTTTTTAAATATTGAAGAACATATAATTAGTCTAATAAACATTTAGTTATAAGAAAAATAAGAAATATAAATAAATTAATTAATAAAAATTAAAGCAATAGTTATAATAGTTTAAATTAAAATAAAAGTAAACAAAGCCAAAAAGCAAATAAATAAAATAAAAAGTTGATAAATAAAAGATTATTTTTGATTTAAATCCATTTTAGTATAAAAGTATAACACAATCTAAATGAAATAAGTTGTTTTTACCTTAAAAAGAGTGCCAAATTTGTGAGATTACTGCACTTAGCTAATGCAGAGCTTAAAGCTTAAATACCATTTTCAGCAATTTGATTGCACCTTTAAATCCATTTTGATATTAAAAAATATCACAATTCAAAAAAAAAAGCAAGCTATTTTTACCTTAAATAAAGTTTCAGATTTGTGAGATTATTGCAATTTTCTAATCCAGAACCTAAGCCTTATACACCATTTACACCAATTTAATTATGACTTTTTATATATTGAGAAAAGATTATAAGATAGTTAAAGCGTAAAATGAAGAAAAATATAAAATAAAAAGAAATTGATAAACAAATAGTTAATTAAAGCAAAAACTGAAAATTAAAAATGACTTAATTTAAAAAAGACATAATAAGAATCAAAAAGAAAACAAATCAAATAAAAAAATAATTTATCAAAAGAGTATTTTTATTTTATATCCATTTTCAAATAAAAAAATATCATAAACCTAACAAAATAAGCTATTTTTACCTTAAATAAAGTGTCAAATTTGAAAGATTAGTGCATGATGCTAATGCAGAACCTAAGCCTGAGGCACCATTTGCACCTAATTTATTGGAGCTTTTTAAATATTGAAGAAAATATAATTGGTTAGTTATATCTAAGCAAAAATGAAGACAAAATATGAAATATTAATAATTTAGCAAACAAATAAATAATTAATTAAAGCAAAAATTAATAATTTTTAAATTAAAAAAATTTAATGATAATCAAAAAGCAAATAAATCAAATAAATAATAAGAGTAATTTTATTGATTTAAATCAATTAATTTTGATATTAAAAAATATCACAATAATAATAAATAAGCTGATTTACCCTAAATCAAGTATTAAATTTTAGAGATTGATGCAATTTGCTAATGCAGAACCTAAGCATAAGGCAGCTTCGTCATCAATTACATTGCAGCTTTTTAAATATGAAAGAAAATATAAATTATTTATAAGTTATTTAGAAACAAAAATGAAGAAAATATATGAGATAATAATAAACTTATAAATAAATAAATATTTAAACCAAAAATTGAAATTTAAAAATGAAATAAAATAAAAAATAGCATGAAAATAATTAAAAAGCAAATAATTCAAATAAAACCTATTTATTAAATAACATTTTTATTTTAAATTCATTTTGATAAGATAAAATTCATAACTTAAAATAAATAATATTGTATTTACCCTAAAAATATTGCCAAATTTGAGAGATTAGTGCAATTTGCTAACTTAGAACTTAAACCTTACACACCAACATAATCAATTTAATTCTACCTTTGAAATGTATTTTAATAATAAAAAATATGGAAATGAAAATCAAATAAGCTGCTTTTACCTTAAATAAATTCTCAAATTTGTGAGATTAGTGCACTTTGCTAATCCAAAACCTAAATGTAAAATACTTGCATTATCAAATAAGCATTTGCTTTTTAAATATTTAAGAAATATAATTAGTTTATTATTTAGCAAAAATTAAGATAAAACAATTTTAATTATTAATAAATAATTAATTAAAGAAAAATAGAAAATTAAAAATAAATTAATTTAAAAAATATAATCAAAATCAAAAAGCAAATAATTAAATTTAAAAGAATATTAGTTTATTAAAAAAGTATTTAGTTATAGTTCAGCTTTGAATTTTAAAAATATTACAATCCAAAGAAATAAGCTATTTTTACCTTAAATCAAGTATTAAATTTGAGAGATTTGTGCACTTTTCTAACGCAATACTTAAGCTTTACAATAGGTTTGATGAAATTTCACTTGAATTTTTTAAATATTGAAGAAAGTATTATAAACTTATTATTTATTTAGAAGCAAAAATGAAGATAAAAAATTAAAATATTTTTTAAAAACAATGTAACATGATAGTAAATATAAAATAAATTAGATAAATAATAATAAATTTAATTTACAATAAATCAATATTGAGGTGAGTATGAGATTAAAGAGAAGAGTTTAAAAACTTTTTAATAATAAAATAAATTTAAGGATTGATTAATTAAAAAATAATAACTACATCTTCTAAATAAAAATATTTATTCTATTACATCATTTATTTATTTGTTTTTTTGATATCTAATAAGTAACAAATTTATTTATTATTATTTTTGTTAGCATATAAATAACAAATAAATTTTAGTGAGATCAAATAAAAATTAATGATAAATTATAGATATATATGTATACAAATAGCTAAATAGCTGTTTGATACACTTTCATACTATTTAATTGATAGAAATTTAAGAAATTTGTTTTCCTTAAATTAAATTTCAAAAAAATAATATATTTGCATTTATAATAATAATATATATATAACTATTTATAATTAAATATTGATTTTTTTAAAACCAAAGTAATAAATTTTAAGAAAACATATTCATTCTATAAATTTACGATTTTATTTAATATGTTTTAATAAAAATAATCATAAAGCTTTTTCTATATTTTATTTCTATTTAAAATATAAAAAATAGATACTTTTATATTAACAAATTTTGTTTTTCAAAATATCTATTTTATCATACTAAATCAATTTTTTTTCAGAAATCTATAACAACTAATCTTTTAGCTTTAAGAAACTTGCTCAATATTTTTTATCTGTGTGATTCAATATCTTCATTCCAACTATCAATAAATATTAAAGATATTTAAAAAATAATTAGAATAAATATTTTAATTATTTTTAATAAATAAAATGGAATAAAAAAAGATAAAATATTCAACTTAAAAATTAAAAATTAAATCATAAAAAAATCAAATTAACGGCTAATAAATAAAATTGTTTTTTGTTTATATCATATTATAAAAATATCAAAATCTAAAACAAATAACCAGTTTTTACCCAAACGAAAGTGCTAAAATTGAGAGATTAGTACACTTTGCTAATCCAGAACTTAAGCCTAAGGCACCAAATAAACCAATTTAATTGTGACTTTTTAAATATCGAAGAAAAATATAAGTAAGTTAGAAAGAAAAGTGAAGAAAAAATATTAAGTAAGAATAAACTAGCAAATATTTTAGGCAAACAATAAAAATGAAAATCTCTTAAATTAAAAAAAAAAAAACATAATCAGAATCAAAAATATAAAAATCAAATAAAAAGATGATTTTTGTTTTAACCAACTCTGATACTAATAAATGTCATAATCCAAAATAAAAAAGCTATTTTACAAAATACAAAGCGTCAAATTTGAGAGTTTAGAGTAGTTTGCTAATTCATAACCTAAACTAGAGGCACCCTCATCACCAATTTGATTCCAACTTTTTAAGTATTAAAGAAAATACTATTTAGAAAGAAAGAAAAATGAAGAAAAAATATTAAATAAGAATAAAGTAGCAAATACTTAAGGTAAAATTGGAAAATTTAAACGACTTAACTTAAAAAAAATAATAATCAGCATCAAAAAGTAATTAAATAAAATAAAAAGACTATTTTTGTTTTAATCCATTTTCAAATTAAAAGATAAGCTGTTTTTACCTTAAATTAAGTTTCAAATTTAAGAGATTAGTGCAGTTTGTTAACGCGCTACCTAAGTCTAAGGCACCATTTACACCAATTTAATTTCTACTTTTTAAATAATGAAGAAAATATTAGTTAACTAGAAAGAAAAATGAAGAAAAAATATGAAATAAGAATAAAGAAACTAGTAAATATTATTAAAAAAGTTGTTTTTGAAAATGATTTAAATTTAAAAAAGTGTAATCAAAAACAAAATGTAAATATATATATATATATAAATTATTTTTGTTTTAATTAATTTTCTTGTTAAAAAATATCACAATCCAAAACATGAAAACTATTTTTACTCTAAATGAAGTACTAAATTGGAGAGGTTAGCGCAGTTTGCTAATGCAGTACCTAAGCCTAATGTTCCTTCATCATTAATAAAATTTTCCCTTTTGAAATATTCGAGAAAATACTTGTTCTCTAGAAAGAAAAATGTAAAAAAAAAACGGTTTAAATTAAAAATAATATAACCAGCATCAAAAATTATTTAAATTGAATAAAAAGAGTATTTTTATTTTAATAGATTTTCATATTTAAAATATCACAAATCAAACAAATAAGCAGTTTTTACCCTAAATTAAGTACCAAATTTAAAAGATTAGTGCTATTTGCTAACGCAGAACATAAGCCTAAGATACCTTCATCACCAATTTAATTATCTCTTTTTAATTATTGAAGAAAACATTAGTTAGCAAGAAATAAATACGAAAAAAGAATAAACTAATAAATACTTTAAGAAAAAGTTGAAAATAAAATTGCTTTAAATTAAAAAAACATAATCAGAATCAAAAATTAATTAAAAAAAATAAAAAGAGTATTTTTTTAGTCTATTTTCATATTAAAAAATATCACAATCAAAAAAATAAACTATTTTTACCTTAAACATAGTTCCAAAATTGAGAGATTAGTACAATTTGCTAATACAGAACCTAAGCCTAAGGTACCATTTGCACCAATTTAATTGTAACTATTTAAATATTGAAGAACATATTATTTAGCTTGAAATTATTAAGTATATTAATAGAAAGATTATTTTTGTTTAAATAAATTTTCAAATAAGCTGTTTTTACCTTAAAATAAGGGTCAAATTTGAGAGATTATTGCATTTTGCTAAAGCAGAACTTAAGCCTAAAGCACCTTTTACACAAATTTAATTGTCCCTTTATAAATATTGAAGAAAATATTGGTTAGTTAGAAAGAAAAATAAATAAAAGATATTAAATAATAATAAAGAAAATAGTAAATATTTTAAACAAAAGTTGAAAATTAAAATGACTCCATTTTAAAATTAAAAAATATCACAATCCAAAAAAATAGGCTGTTTTTACCTTAAATTAAGTGTTAAATTTGAGAGATTAATGCAGTTTGCTAATGCAGAACCTAAGTCTAAGGCACCTTAATCATTAATTTAATTATCTCTTATTAAATATTGAAGAAAATATTAATTAGCAAGAAACAAAAATGAAGAAAAAATATGAAATAAGAATTAATAATTAAATATTTAAACAAAAGATGAAAATAAATATTATTTAAATTAAAAAAAAAACATTATCAGAATAAAAAATTATATTAATAAAATAAAAAGGTGATTATTTTTGTTTTAATCCATTCTCATATTAAAATTACCACAATCCAAAACAAATAAGCTGTTTTTACCTTAAATCAAGCGCCAAATTTGAGAGATTAGTGCATTTTGCTAATCCAAAACCTAAGCCTTAGGCGCCATTTGCTCCAATTTAATTTTTACTTTTTAAATATTGAAGAAAATATTAATTAGCTCTAAAGAAAGATGGAGAAAGAATATCGAATAATAAATAGCTAGTAAACAATTTAAGCAAAAGTTAAAAATGAAAATAATTTAAATTAAAAAAAACATTATCAGTATCAAAAAGTGAACAAATCAAATTAAAATATTTTTTTTGTTTTAATCCATTTTCATATTAAAAAATATAACTTTCCAAAAAAAACAAGCTTACAAGAGATAAAGCTTCAAATTTGAGAGATTAGTGCAGTTTGCTAATGCATGACCAATACTTGAGGCACCTGCATCACCAATTTAATTGTAACTTTTCAAATATTGAATAAAATATTAGTTAGAAAGAAAGAAAAATGAAGAAAATACGAATTAGGAATAAATTTGTAATAATTTAAGCAAAAGTTGAAAATGAAAAATATTTTGAAAAAAAATATTAATTTGAATAAACAAATTATAATAAATAGAGAATTATTTTTTAAAAACAATTAAACTTTATTATAATTAAAATAAATAAAAATAATGAAGATATGAATTTAATTTACTTGATTTAAATATTGAGATGAGTGTGAAATTAAATCAAAGAGTTTAAAAACTGTATTAATAGTTAAAATAAAGTTAAGAAGTAGTTAATTAAAAAATAAATAATTACTTCATTTAAATTGTCAAAATATTAATTCTATTATATCATTTATTTTTGATATCTAATTTAGTTACAATTTTATCAAAATTCAAAACATTATAAATATAGTTGATTAATATTTATTTTTTTAATAAGAATGAATTAATACAAAGATTAATTAAAATTTGAGCTCAAATATAAATTTAGAAAAACTTTTATAAATGATAGATATTTAATGAAAGCCACCAAAAATTTGAAAAAATATTAATTCTTGTATTTGTATGCTTTATATACATTATATGTTGATATAGTATTAAATTTACAACTTTTATTGATAAAGACTTTTACTTTTACTTTCATAAATTATTTATTTATTTTTATATAATTTAAATGATGTTAATCCAGCAATATTTATTTAAAATTTTGTTTGTTAATCAAAAGAGAGTAGAACGCTTAGAAAAGATATCATCAGAGAATATGTCATCAGTTTTACGGGATTTGAGATCGTTTTGTATCATTTAAATACCACAGAGATTCATACCTATTGTGTCTCTTTCTTTTGAGATGTTTTATCTAAGATGTTGTTGTATATTAATAAGTAATTTAACGAGCTTTTTAGAGTTGAGAATATGTGTTTCATGAGATTTAAGTATGAAGAAGAGGATTCTTGAAGCTAATTCAGTATTTATGTTGTTTTCAACGTAAAAGTTGAGGTAGTAAAGAATCTTTTCAATGTAGCTCACGTGCACGAATTTGAGAGAGTTTTCAAGTTCAATAGTTTTAATTTTTCCGATTACAAACAAAACGTATTCTGGGATGGAAAGGTTATAAAGAGTTTATAAGTTAGGCTTTTCAGGTTATTTTAATTCTTTTAAAATGTGTTTATTCTTTTCGTAATAAACTAATTGATTTTCATAGTCTATGTATTGGTCTCTTAATTCTTCTGCTTAATCAATAGCAGCCATAATTTCTTCACCATACTTTAAATTTTCAAATTTCTTTTTAATAACTTCGCCAACTTCCATATTTTGTTTTTGTAAAATTTGTTTGTGACTTTCTTCTCCTTCTCTTTTAAGTTGTTCTTCAGTGTAGTCTTCTATCATCATTTTTTCCATTCTTTTTTCTTCTTCTTCTTGAACGAAAACTTAGTCTTTGTTTTGTTTCCACATTCTATTTAAATTAAAGTTAATAAATCTAGCCAACCATTTAAGTTAATAAAAAATTTACCTAATAAGTCTATCTCCACTACCAGTAACGAAAAAGTCACCTATAGAGCTGACAGCAAGAGTCCATACTTCTCCGAGGCATTCATCAAATTGCATAACAAGTTAATAAGTGTCACCATCCCAGTACTTGACAGTTCTGTCCTTAGAAGCAGAGAAAAAGTAATGTGTATCTTTAACAAACTTAACACAAGTGATTGCATCTTGATGAGCAAATATAGATTTATGACAGTTACCATAATCCATACCCCATAATTTTACATTTTTATCTGCAGAACCAGACAATAACAAAGCATTATCACTAGAAATATCAAAGCTCAAAACGGGTAATTTGTGACCATAGAAAGTCAAAAAGAGTTTATCAGAATCAGAGAAGTTAATTATGATACTTTAATCAAGTAAAGAGACAGCGTAGTGATATCCGTTAGGTGCGAATTTTGCACATAAAACTTCTTCGCTCATATCTAATTAAATTTTAGAAAACAATTTAAAATACTCAATTTCAGTTTTCTCAAAGAAATTCATTTATTAGGCATATTAAAATAATTTGTTTTTTTATAAACTAAATTCTATTTTATTCTCTCTTCAAAATATTTAATTTTAATAAAAATCAATCTAGTTTTTATTTGAATAAACCCAATTCAATGTTTTTTGCTTAAAAAATTTTATTTATTCGAATCAAACGAATTCAGTATCTTTGCTTAAAAAATATAATTTATTTGATTTAGAAAAAACTTAATTTTATTGATTTTTATTAAAATTTTATATTCTGAATTTATTTTATCTCTTATTTAAAAAAACTATTTAACATTAATTTTGCTATGCCTTTTTTATTTAATTTTAGTAATTTAATTAAAATATTTGTAAAATTTACATAAAGTTTTTATTTCTTATAACTCAAGCATTTTTGTTTCACTATTGAGGATTAATTCCCAGAATTTTAGCTTTCTGTCAGCACCACCTGTGATAATTACGATACTTTCATAACCATGAGGATTCTCATGGTAATCGATACTCCAGACTGAAGCTTCGTGGGCATTTGGTATGGTTTAAATTATGTCGCCCTTTGGGATATCAATTAAATAGATAGTTCCTTCTTTGTCTGCTGCTATGAAAAATCTGTTTCTTGGCAAAAATCTGACTGCAGTAATATGACCAGTTTCAAAAGTTCTAATACTTTATAAATCTTCAGATGACCACAATTTGAGACTTTCTCCACCACCACTTGCAATAAATGCATCGTTATCAGAAACAGCTAAAGCTCTAATAGCTTATCTATGACCTAATCTATTGTAATCTTGATTTATCTTTTGCTCTAAATAAGAGTTTTAGTTAACTTAGAACTCATATAATTCCATGTTGTTATTGTGGTAGCTAACTGCGAATAAATTGTGGTTTCTTTTACCCTTTTATATTTGATTGTAGAAAGTAAAAGAACGGAGTTTCTTTTAGAAATGGAATGTAGTGTGATATTGAATTCTTTCAGTAAATAATGTTTCTTTAACTTATTCTTCACCATTTTCTTCTTCTTATTCATCCTCTTCTTTGCCTTCGATTTCCATTTTCTCTTCTTTCTTTTTAAGCTTTTTTTGCTTTCTTTTTTGTTTCTTTTTATTTTCTTCATCACTCAAAATCTTGTAAATTTCAACTGTCTTGTCATTTGCTGTTTTAATTATTTTTACACTAAATTAACTTTTTCAAATAAAATTTAAAATTACTCATCAAGAAGAGGTATTCTTGGCTTTGATTGAATTCCATCTAGATAGGGCGTTAGAAAGATTGCTTTTTATAATTACCAACATGTTCGATGAATTTCTTTTAGTTTGTAACAGGATCAAATGAAGGAGCAAACTTAAGAATAACTATTTCGTCATTATTTGTACCTAAAAGTATAGTTTTTTCTTTCTTGTAGAAAGTCATATTCCAAACTTCGTTGCTCAATGAAGAAATAGTTTGCACACTGCTTGCAATGCTCATATCCCAAAGCTTTTTATACAATAAAAGAATATATTAACAATAAATATATAGGTTTTTTATTCAAATTCATATGCATTTAGTTTTAGTAAAAACATGTTATTTCTACTAGATTATTTTTTATCAAATTATACAAATTAAACAAGATTTATATTTTTATCTTGCGAATAGTTTTGCTCTATTGAATATTAATTTGAATATCTATTTATCTTGCATTTATATTTTTTTTCAATATATTCTTTCAAATTGCTAAATTTAAAATAAATTTTCTTTCATGATTTAAAATTACCTTGAAAAGACCATCCTTTGAAGTGGATAGAATAAATTCGTGAGTAGTAAATTCATTTTCTTAATATTTGTAATAAAATAAATCTGTAATTGCATTCTTATGACCTGTTAGTTTGTAAAGAGGCTATTCACCTAAGATATCCCAAACAATTATTGATGTATCGCCACTTCCTGTAATTAATTGGGTTCCATCATCATTAAATTGAATATGGCTAACGTTTGACTTATGTCCATTTAAGTTGCATTTGTATGAAAAATCCTCCCAATTCCATAGAATAACATCTCCATCAGCATAACTATATATTTTTCAAAACCAAATATTTTAATTTAAGAATAAAAAATTCAAATGCATTTATTTAGAATGGCATCCCATTTTCAATAATAAAAAAAAAAAACAAAACTATGCTTAATTACCCTGCAGCTAATATAACATTGTGCTATTTGGTGGAATTGGTAACTGAAATAGCTAAACTAGTAACTTCACTATTTTTATTATTTTCATATAATGTTTGAACAACTTCTCCTATTAATATCATTCAAAAATATTAGAAACAATGTTTAATTTGATGGCAACTTCAATTGATTAAACTAAACAGAATAAACAAAGCAGTGAATAAACAAATTTAAATACCTGTCTTTATATCAAGGATAAGAACGTATTGACTATTACCAGAAATGATCATGTTATCTATATTAATGATGAAATATTGTTATTATAAGAACACTAACCTAAAATATCATTTTATGAATTAAAATAGTTTAAATACCATAATAAATTATATTGGAGGAATGTCCAGTTACGAGACCAGCGGCCTTATTAAATACGTACCTAAGATATGCTTTAACCATTGCTTGCTTTTAAATTAAGTGCTAAGTTGAAACTAATAATGTTGTATTTATGTATGTATGTATTGTTTTATAAACTTAATAATTTATATTGCTTTATTGAGTTTTAATTAAAGATTTTGTTATTCTTTGCTTTATATTGTTTGCCTTTATTTCAAAGATTTTTAATACTCTACTTTGTTTCTTTTGTTAACTAATTCTAAGGATAATTCATCATAAATTAATTTGCCTTATATTTATTCTATTAGCATTATCAGTATTTTTATGCCAAATTACTTTAACCAAGCATGCTCGGTAGAAATTAAATTTCAAACATTGAGCAAATATCATGCTTACATGCATACATAAATACAAACCTATACATATTTATTAAATCAATTTTCAATTAATCAATTAATAATAAAAAATATGTATGTAAATAAAAGTAGTTGTTTGTAATATCTTCAACCAATATTGAAGAACAATAAGCAAAAAGTGTATTACTTCATTTCAATTCAATTTTATTTATAAATAATTTAATATTTTGCAGTAAAATAATTTTTTCTACAAAAATCTGAAATTTTTAAAAATTAAATTCAATAAAATTCAATTGTTAAAAATAATTTATTTTTCAATAAAATAATAAATTGAGATTAAATGTTAATTGTATTAATGTTTATACACAAAATAAAAACTAATGTCTAAGAAAATTAAATAAAAATTCAAAAAATAAATTTTTATAAACATTTTACTAAATCTATATTTATTTAGTATTTACTAAATAAATTTCTGCAAGTAACTATATATATATTATATATTAATATTATTTAATTTTATAAAAAAAAAAGCATTTAATTTTAATTTAATGATTTAGTAAATTTATGCAAACAGCTTATTAGATAAAATATTGAATACTTAATATGAGGTATTAAAGATATTTATTTACAATTCAAAATGATAGAGTTAATTATAGATTAAATTTGATTTATTTTGAAATTAGTTTAATTTATGGATGAAAGATAGATAGATAGATTGATAGATCTATAGATGGATTGATGAATCTCAGTTCATATAATTATTTTAATTAAAACTGCTCACGTAATATTGTTAATTTTAGTTTTAAGAGTAGCTCTGTGTTTAAGGAGAGCTCATTTGATAATTTTTGAAGGCTGAATCCTTATAATTAGTATCAGGCAAAAATGTTTATTATTGCTATTAATAAACAGAAGGTCTTTTGCTATTTACTTAATAAGATATTCTGCCTGTATTGTTATAATTTTGGTTACTATGGATGCTGCTATTCATATTATTTTGCTAATTCATGGTCATGGAATTGTTTTAGAAACCATTATTAAAATTATTCACTGCAGAAACTTTCCTACTACTCATTAAGTTTAATTAGGGAGGATATGGAAGAGAGGTGTTAATTGTTGGAATAGTTTGAACTGGTTAAGGATTTATTACACGATTTTCTATTTCATAAGGATCTTTTACTACAAAGTTAGGATTTACTACATTGATATTTTCTTGTATAGCAAACGAAGCTTTTGGTGATGTATTAAAAGTCATGTTATCTTAAAGCTTCTATTCAGGGTTTTTGCTATAGTCTCTATACAGATAGAGGTATAGTGACGATAAATAAATCTATTAATTTAAAATTACACATTATTTTATTTTACTAATCTTATATATATGCTTACTTTAAGTGCTAAATAAACACAACTTAGAACAACAACTGCTCTCTAAAGCTTTTAATTAGGTAATTCATCAGACCACCATTTCTATTAAATAAAAAGTAAATTCATAAAATATTTGTATTCTATAATATCAATAGTTTTATTAATTAAAAAGCTTACAACTGTGAAGAGCACTAACCATACTATATCGAAAGCTATAGAAGATATAGTAGCTAATGAATATAATTTAAAATTATTAACGTTATATTTTTCTTTAATATATATCTCATTGAAATAGCTCATGCAAATAAGCATCTATTTAAATTAAAATTTAGATAGTTTATTTATGCTGATTAATTTTTATTTACATCTAATGTCAGCACTCTTTCATAAGACAATAACAAAGCCATTATTATATATGCAAAATTTGAATAACCTAAAGTTTTGAACACATCTTAAACTTCTATTTTTAGATCATAAATAAAAAATTAAAGGCTGAATTAACACTTTAATGTAACTTTACATATGCTCTACTGAGAAGAGGGAATTAGGATGTTAGAATCATATGTAAATGAATTTCTATTTTTGAGCTCTCTAGTGTTTAAGTTCATACCACTCGTTGACTCAAATTAAAAGTTTTCTTATTGGCTTTCCATTTATTTAATAATAGGAGAAAGTCCAGGAAAAGGCTCCAATAAGCTAATAAGATCATTTTAATAACCATTTAAATCATCTTCATGTTATTTTATTTAGTTATCCCAACCCTAAATTATTTCTTCATAGATATCAGTTTTTGAATGCATCCATTACAATTCTAATTAAATTTAGTATGTCTTTTTTTGTTTGCCATCAAACGAGTTCATATAAACGTCACTTTATACTTTTTTTTAATCCTTTAATCCATTTAACTGAATTAAATCTGTTTTAGCTACTGGTTCGTCTCCATCAGCTTTATAAAGAGCAATAAAAATATCTTCTGTCGATGTTTTAATTGGACTAAATATTTACAAAATTAACAATTAAATTCATTGCTTAAAATAAAAATGTTTTATATATCTAATTTAATTAATTATCTGTCACCCTTTTAACATTGTTTTTTATTTTAGCAAATCAAAAATTTTAAATGTAGTTGTTAAATTTTATGAGGGGGGTTAATTAATTTTATAGCCTTAATTAAGTAAAATGCGGTTTTAAAGAAAATACATACTTAAAAAACCATTAAACAATCTAATTATTAATGAATTGATTGAAAATAAAGATTGATTTTAATAAAATATTTTAAATTTACAATGAAGATATTTAGTCCCAAGCAACATTATCACTGTATTTATCGCACATCACTTTGACATAATATTCTTCCCTAAGATATTACTTATCTTCGTCTTTCATAACTTTTTTATCAATGGAAAGGATTTTAATTGGTTTGATCAAAAACATGGACCCTTCCATAATGTTATACTCGTTTTTCTTTTCTTTTAGCATTTCCTCTTCGTATTTTTTTTAGACACCCTTTCTCTTTTGAGTGAGTTCCTGCAAAAAATCTCTGGTTTATTCTATTTTATCTAGCAGGGTTTATCCAGCTTCAATGATTATGCTAAAAAACTACTCCGCTTGGAATTTTCCATCTTCATCTGTATCTAATTTAGCTATTAATTGATCTGCAATTGTTCGATCATACTACCTTCCTAACTTTTCATTAAAAAAGAATTATTTTCAAACTTTATTAAGCAAATCTGAGTTTCGCATAGATAAAATTGAAGATTGAAGTAAACTCAAAAATGTTATTAATTTGACTAAGAAGGCTATAAAATAATTTACTTTTTTATCTAAAACCTAATATAACTCATCCTTGCTAAGCTTCTGCTTTGAAGAAACTTTTACCTTCTAAAACTCTTTAATAATAATTTATTTTTGCGCGTCAACACTTAAGCTCATATTTGACTTTTTGCTACTTTATTTCATAACTATATTAATTAATGCAATTAATTAATTAAACAATTTTGGCAGTTCTAACACTCAAATAATGTAAATATTATCAATTGATATCTTATCAATTATTCCTTATTCATTCATTGATTGCTTTATTAATAATAATTATTAATTGCTCAAATTTTATTTTATTGAATCCTATAGAATAAGAAAAAGATTTTTCTGTTATAACGAAACTATTTGTTAATATTTCAATCAAAGATTGATATATTTGCTTATTTATCCATCTTAATTTTAAATGATTTTTTTCAAAACTTTAAGCTAATCAATAATAATTTTCCATTTCAAATAATTTAGTCTAGAATAGATCTTTATTTGTTAAGAATTATTTTATTTGAAATATAAATAATATTTCTCATTATTTATC
Organism: Tetrahymena malaccensis 436; assembly: GCA_000231845.2. NCBI lineage: Eukaryota > Ciliophora > Oligohymenophorea > Hymenostomatida > Tetrahymenidae > Tetrahymena > Tetrahymena malaccensis. The sequence continues at coordinate 992,226 of JH719958.1, forward strand.
AATAATAATTTAAATTATAAAAATTAGTTGAATAAAAAGAATCTATAGAATAAATCATAATAAGAAGTTTATATTGCTTTATTTAATGAATATTAAATTGACTCTATAGTATTTCTTTAAAAATGGCAAATTTAACTTTAAATATTTGTTCAAAAATAATTTTCACATTTAAAAAGACTAACTTTTTAAGCATTTATTTAATGTATTGCAAAATAATATTTATTTTTATTAATTTTCGATTGTTTTCTTTGATATTTAATCTATATTGGATCATTTTAATACTATTTATAATACTTTAGAAGGTTTTTTCTGTGTAATATTTCTTCTTATTTTAGATAAACATAATTTATTATTGCAGTTTATTTTATAAGTGCAATAAAATACTTTCTATTTTGATGAAATTATAATTTAAAGCATATATATCTTAAAATTTTGATTAAATAAAATAGTTTTGTATAATTTATGATTTAAAAGTAGTGCATTATTTAAATTAATTCTCTTTTCTTATTTGATACTATTTAATTGTTTGATATAAGAATATAGCTATGATATTATTCAAATAATTAGAATACTAATAAAAATACTTTTTATATTTCTCACAAAAAAAACAATAATTAAAAAAATTAGGTGAAGAAATGGAATAACAAAGCAAATCAACAGATTATAATTAATTGAAGTAATTCTTAAATGATACAACGATGCAAATAGGGCTTGTTTCTGCAAGGTCTAAAAATACAATGAATTTGTATAAGTAGATGATGGAACTTAGTAAAGCAGTTAATATTCTTGATTAGGTTAAAGAAGAAGATAGATAGGTGGTTCAATAATTTTATCGCATATTCAGAGGCTTGTTAAAGAGTTATGATAGTAATCAAATGATGTCTGAAGTAGGCCAGTTCAGTGGTTTTGAAAACCTTTCAGATGAATACATATCAGAAATAAAAGAAAAACTACTACATATGACTTAGGGCTTATAGGGTCTCTGTAATAGCATTATTAATAACACTTCAGTTCATCTGCTATGGTATTTTATTAAACCAGACCAAGAAGATTTAAATGATATGAATTAGATTGTTAATTTTTTAACAAATACTTATCAAAAAAAGGGCTAAATAAAAACCTATTTAAATCAAGAAACATTTTTTAGTGATATGAAAGAATTTGGCTTGAAGCAAAACCCAATCATCGCATTTATCTCTTGTAACAATTACAAAACATAAAATGAAGAAATTTTTGAATGCTTGTTCAAACTACTGGAACTTAAATAGAATCACGAGTAGCTTAAGCTTTAAGGAGTTATTCTACAAGTAGATAGTGAAAAATCATATAACATACTTAAAGAATATATTGAAAATTTTCCATTTAAACTTGAGGCAACTTATGATTATTTCGAGATATACAACGAAGTTTTTAAGTTTATGAATCCACAAGAATTTAGAAGAATAATACCTTGTGATGATATCAACTTGTATTATCACACTATGAAACATAAATTTTTCTCCTTACATGTTGAAGATTTCTAAAATGTAAACATGTTAGATTTTGAGCCTCAAAAAATAAACCTGAAAGATAAATTAGAACAAGCAATTGATATTATGAAAAGAAGAGATATCAAAGTAGATAAACTCATTTTAGCTCCAGATATGGCTCAAAAGTTAACTAATGAAATCTCAAAACAATACAGAGAAGCAAATAATAATGAATAACAAATTTGTAGCAGAATTCTTAAACTCTACACAATGGAATCCATAGGCTTATACAAATTCGTAAATGGATGTCTAAACACACTAAATGAGGATGTTGTAATTCTAATTTGGGATTTAGTTATGATGCTTAGAGTTGCTCTACAAAAATATGACGATTCTCCTTTTACAGCCATAAAAATCCAAGATGCAGTTGCTCCTAAACTATTCAGAGGAATAAATCTATCTCAAAATTACTTTAATAAGATTATAAAAGTGGGAAGTATGATATGTTTAGCCTCTTTTAGTTCTTTTTCTTTATCCTAAGATGTTGCACTGCAGTTCATTCTCTAAGATGAAAACTTTAGCAGAGACAGAGCTTCTATTATATTTGAATATGAACATAAAATTAGCACATATAATTACCCGCAAAGACCAAAATCAATATCTTAATTAAGTGCTTATAGTAAAGAACAGGAATATCTCCTGCCACCAAGCTATATTTTTAAAATATATAAAATAGATGAACCAAATGAAGATTTCTAGTTCTATAAAGTTTATCTAACTCAAGGCAATCAAACAACATTTTAAAAAAATTGATTAAATAATAATACATTTTTTAGAAAAAAATATAATAAAAACTTTCCTCCTTTAATCTTCATCAATATAATTACATTAAATTAAAATATTTATACTTTTTATGAATTGCTAAATAATAAAAAAAATATAAAAAGTAAATAAAATTTATTCAAAAGTATTGCTTTATCTTTTTTAATTCAGTGCTAAATCTTAATTTGTTAGCTAATTTATTTTTATTTGTTATTCATTATATAAATCAAAAATCTATGCATATATTACTTACTTAAGTTGAATATTAATGCATCAAGAGACTATTAGTTATTTATATGGATAATAAATATGAGGTGAAAATTTGAATTATAATGTATTGAGTAGTTATTTTTAAGTACGAATTATAATATAGGTTAAAATAAGGGGAGATGTTTAAATATATAATATCATAATCAAATAGTTATAAAACAAAAATGAAACAATAGTATTGAAATTTTTCACTAAATTTTTTATAGTAAGGATTTATTTATTGTCCAAGGAATAATCTTTTTATTGAAATATTTAAAAAATACATAATATGAATTCAATTGATTTAACAATTTATCATTAATGAAAGAAATAATTTGAGTCAGAAATAAAGCAATATAGAAGAATAGGAATCAAAAATCTAGCGGTTTGATTTTGACTATATTTCAAAACATTGTAGGACTTTTAAAATTCTAATTATTTATTAATTAGCTAAGCTAAATATGTATCCAAATTATTATAATTTCAAGATTTAGCAAAAAAAAATTTGATTATATACATTTTTTTTAGCAAGTTTTGAATTAATTGCTAGGTAGAGTACTATATAAATTCTAATTTTTTAGGATCATTCAATATAGTAATTAAATATTTGCAAAAAAAAAAAAATTAAATCGATTTAAAGTTAAAGTAATTAATCTGTCAAAAAAAAAATATAAATGTAAACTCATTAAAATTAAATAAGTGATCCTATTCCAACTGATCCTAGTTCTTCGCAAGGTTAACATGTTTCACTCCCTATTAATTAGAATAATTTTGGTAATATTTATTAAGATATGAGAAATAAATTTGATAATTAACATTAATTATTTAAGTAAATAATAATAGTTCTTCTTAAGATTCATTTTACTAAAGAATGATGGAATAACTAAAAAATGAGTCATAAAATTATGCTGATATATTGAAGAGATAATAAGAATTTGCTAATTAAATTTTAGCTATGAATAATAACCAAAAATAAATAATTGATTTACAAATTAATCAGCTAATAATTGAAGGTAAAGAAGTAAGAAAACGTTTTGAAGATATTTTCATTAACATATAAGCTTAAAATAAAGAGTAAATTGAACGCTTTGAAAGTTCTATTGATAAAATATTGAAGGAAAATAAAGAGCAAAGTTAACGCTTTGAAGATTATTTAACTTAAATATTTAAAGAACAAAGTAAACGCTTTGAAGATTAAATTACTTAAATATGTAATGAGAATAAAGAACAAAGAAAACTCACTGAAAAATAGATCGAAAATAATGTGAATGGCATTAAAGAGCAAATTAATCGCTTTGAAGGTTATATTAATAAAATGTGTAATGAAAGTGAATAACAAAGAAAACTCGCTGAAAAATAGATGGATGACAATAAAAAGCAAAGAGAACTCTTTACAGAACAAAGTAAAGGCTTTTAAGATTCTATTACTAAAATATTGAAAGAAAATAAAGAACAAAGTAATGGCTTTTAAGATTCTATTAATAAAATATTGAATGACAATAAATAGCAAAGAAAACAAGAAATGTCAATTTTTATGATTTCATTATCAACTATTTTAGGATTTCTTGTTTACAAAAGTTACAAAACAGTCTGATTTTTATGTTTTAATTTAGTCAATTAATAACATTGTATGTTATAATATATTTCTTTGTAATCAATGGTGTTCAAGAATTTTTTAGCTTTTAATACACAAATAAAATATTTAATTAATTTTAGTACATTTTATTTTTATGAATGAGAACTAATTATTATTAATCTATTAAAAATTAATCTTACTCTACAATATCAAAAAAATTATATTAAAACATATTATAAATATTAACACTCGTTGAAAAATTTTAGAGTATTTTTAAAAAACTAAAAATTATGAGATTAAATATTGATAAATAATTATGTAAAGAGAGATAGATAAATTGATATTTTATTTAAGACTGTTTTTGAGATTATTTTAATATAAATTGAGTACTTGAATTCTATCAATTCCAAATAATTAGAAATTTATTAACATATTTCTCTCTTATTTTCTTATTTGATTTATTACAAATATTCTAATTTATTTACAATTAATTTACTTTTAAGTAAAAAAATTGGATTATAGTTGATATTAAGGTTAAAAATCTATTTATTTTTTAATGGCTGGAAGTAATTTATTTAATATTAAGGATAAACGATTAAATTACTAAATTATTTATTTTAATCAGGATTTTTTTGTTATTTAGTATATTTATTTGATTGGCTTGTTAGATTCAAAATACTAAATATAAAGTATGGTACTTTTGATATTTTCAAAATATTTATAATTTCAGTGATTTGTTTTAAAGGGTATCTTAAAAAGAAAGTTCTGTTCAAGAAAATTGATTAATTTAATATTTTTAAAAGATTTAATATTTATCAAAAGTTTATTTTTAGCATTGAAATTAAAATAAAATGAATTAGTTCTTCTAAGATTTTAAAGAGGCCTTTAAGGAGTTTAGGTTTACAAGTCCTGACATAGATAATAATACTCCTTCATAGAGATTTTTAAGGGGAATTAGACCCATTATTTTAGCTTCTACATTTGTATTGATAATAGGGATTATGAATTAAAATAATAATGAATATAAAGACACTAAAAAATAAAAAGATGATTATTTTGAAGAAGATTTTGTGCAAGAACATTATAGTAAACTAAGAGCTTATATGAGACCTATATTTCTTAGATATCTTGACTTGAAAATTGAATAATAGCCATCTGAAATCTAATAAAGTCTCCCTCTTTAAAAAGTTTAATAAGATAGCCCTAAGATATGATAAATTAACATTAAAATAAAATTAAAAACCAAAGCAAAATTAAAATAAACCAAACCAAAAACTAACATGTTACTAAAATAAATGCTCAAAATAACCATAAAATCTATCTATAAAATATTTATTTATTATTTGCATGCTTTTTTATTAGCTTCAGAAGCAATCTGATTTTATCTCATTTATCTATCTTTATGTAAACAATTTTTAATAATTTCTATCAACAAAGGTTATTTATTTTTAGTGTATATAAATAAAATAATCAAACATAGACTGGCGTAAAATTACCATTTAAAATTTTATTTATTTAGTATTTCTTATTAAATATAAAATGTTTCTTCATGGCATACAAATATATATAATAGTTAAAAATATAAATGTCTTAATAAAGGTTTAAATAATCAAAAATCATATCTATGAATAATTAAGAGTTTTGGATGCTTCTATTAGTACTGGTAAATATTTAATATAAATAAAATGTTAACTTAACCCATTTAAAGTTTAAAGTCTTTCATCATTATAAATATGAAAATCTATTTTTTAATTGATAAAGTTAAAAAGATTACTAAACAAATGGCATTAAAAGTAATAATAATTTTATTTTTTTGGAATAAATGAATTCAATATTCTTTAGAAGATGTTAAATTTTAATTAAAAAATGTTTGACAAATCTAAGCAAAAATATAAAATTCATAAAACCAATAATTTGTTAATAAATGAATGAATGAATAAATTAATTCATAATTTAGTTTATTTTATCCAAACATAAGTAAACCTTTATATATACATGCAATTAGAGAATAGAAATAAGTTAAATAATTTAATTATTTAACATAATTGAATTCATAATTGCTTTTTACTGTCATATTAAGATAATTAATTATAAAGAATATATTTTTAATTAAATTAAATACAACATCTATCATTTTTTGTATGTAGTAAAAGGTTTAATTTTATAGTTATTCTGAAATTTTGGTTTATTGATTGATTCATCATTCTTTGTTTCGTTTATTATTTATTTGTCCTAACTAAGAGAGTTGTTATGAGATGTAATATAAAGATTAATATATGTTTGTATTTTAGATTTATTTTAGTTTTTTGATAGCAGATAGGTAGGTAGGTATGTATGTGTGTGTATTCAAGAGATAGATATTATTGTTGGTTTAGAGGTAAAAATGATGATAATTATTACTTGCTTTTTAATTAAATTTAGTATTATATAATTTTAACTACTGACAGTTCCTTCACTTTTCGACAACCTTCATCCAGTTTACAAAGAAGGGTTTTAACTAAGCGGTTTTACCTTTTATCTTTCTCAAGAAGGGATGTTCCTAAATAAAGAAAAGTATTTTTTAATAAATTAAGTAAATAATATATTAAAGTAAAATGTATTTACCAAGAGTTGAGTGATATCGGCACGTTCATTTTAATCAGACTTTAAGCATATTTCAATAAAGTTAGTAAATTCTGGAGAGTTAATATTTTTCAATGGAGGGATCTTGAAATCGATAATATTATTCAAAACTTCAAAGAAATTATTTGATCTAAATAATTAAAAAATTATAAATATCAGTCCATTAGAAATTATTATTTAATAAAGCTGTATTTATGAATTTATGCATGTAAATCAATCGATGTATTTCTTTATATTTATAAAGCTTATTTCTAAATTGTAAATTTCCTATTAAAATTATTTAAGTTCTTTTATTTTGCTTTTGAATATTCATTCATTCTTTTTGGTTATTTTTATTTAATTCATTACGCTTATATGGGGTGTTTTCCTTCAGAAAATTCAATCAAAAGGAGACCTAGACTCCATATATCGGTTTTCATTGTGTAGCTGTCACCATTGAGTCTTTCAGGCTAATTTATTAATTTTAGAAGAAATTAGAAATGTATTTTTGCTTAAAAATAGTTTTTATTTACAGACATATAGATGGTGGTACCAACGAAAGTATTCTTTTGATCCATTGTACCGTTAACTTTACCACAAATACCCAAGTCAGAGATTTTAATTTCACCTTCGGAATTAACAAGAATGTTGCCTGGCTTAAGATCTCTGTGAATTATTTTAAGATCTTTGTGAAGGTAATGAATACCCTTGATAATTTGATAAGTGGTGTAAATGAGGATGGGCTCGCTAACTTATTTAGTCTTCTTTAAGATAGTATCGAGAGTACCCATGTCCATGTATTCAAGGATCAAGTGGAGCATGCATTCAGTATAGAAGGCACAGTAATATTGTACAATATGAGGGGAATTGCAAGAAAAGAGTGTTTTGATTTCCCAGATAAGTTGCTTCTAAAACATTTCATCGTCATTTATTCTAATTTCCTATCAATAAAAACAATTTGTTTTGAATTTCATAAGGCTTTGCCAAATTTAGTAAGTAAAATGAATAGCTAATAAGTCAGCTGGAGAGCTTTTCATAATAGAAATTCTTCTCAAAATTTTGAGAATAAATTAAATGATAAGTATTGAAAATTCGAGTTTATTTTGAAGTTATAAATATTACTAACGAGCAAATGAATAAATGATTTAAAAATTTATGTGATTGTAAAAATGATTCGCTAGATTACTTTCTAACGCGAGTGAGTGTGTGAGTGTTTAATAAGTATACTATTTGGCTTAATTGAATAGAGAAGATCATATTTGCACAAATCGGCTAGTAAATACAAATATATGCTTATCAAGTTATTTTATTATTAATTAATTTAATTGTTTGATTTTTCATTAAACAAAATACTGGCTGATTTAGCTATTAAAGACATTTGATAATATCTCTCTTTTTGTCTGTCTATATTATGCATATATATATATGTATGTCTTTAATCTTATTTTATTTGTTAATTTTATTGATTTGCAAGATTCTAAAACTTATTAAATGCTCTACTTTTAGCAGGAATAGTATAGAAAATTACATATTGTTTGAGTTATTCCTGATTAAAAGTAGATTTTAGATTTTTCTTGCCTAAAATTTTAATGCCAAGTAGAGAAAAATAAAGAATGCAATCACTCAAATTTCATTTATTTACTTATTGATATTCTATTTAAGCTTGCTTACTTACTTGCATATATATATTTATAGGAAAATTAAATTTACCTTTTTAGCGTAGAACTTTCCTGTTTCTTTATGCTTAACCTTGAAAACTCTGCCTGAGGCACCTCTACCTAATTCACTGATAGTTTCGAAATCTTCGAGCTTGAAATCTACATTTTTTTGCATAATCTTGAAAATCTTTTTATCATGGCTAATGTATTCATCAAAGCAATTAGATTATTGCACTAATTCTTTGAAACGTTCTATTAATTATTTATAAGTATAAAATTAAACACTTTCTCTACTAATTCTAAATTTTTTGGCTAAATAATTTTAAGTATCTCAGATTGGATTTTCTTCCAACGCTAGTTATTAAATCTTCTAAGTTGCAATTACTAATTTGTTTTGCAATTAAACTTTAATTTAAATGAATTTCTTACATAAAATCAAGATGTCAACATCTGATTCAGTTTTTTTCATGCTAATTTGTTAAATAAAAAAATGTTAGTAAATGAGTCAAAATAGCTCTCAATTTTAAAGAGCAGCAGCCGTTTTCTAAATATTTTTTAAATTATCCAAATACGCCTCCTTTTATTTCCCTATATTTTCGTAAATTTTAATCAAATCGCGGGAAATGTTAATGAGTAGTGAAGTTTTTAGGCATGATAGACTAGCCAGCTAATTTAAAAAACACTCAAAAAAGGCTTCTGCTGCATTTGAGGGCTAAGTAAAAGTTTCAAAACTAAGTAAATTGCAATTACTTTTCTTATGTTAAATTCATGTTGAAGGATAAACCTTTCTTCTTGTCAGCCATTTCTCTAGTTTATGGTTATTCAATTGATTTTTTGTTTTGTTTGTTTATTTATTTATTTAAAAGCAATTAAAGAGCTAATTTGATTTTTTTTCAAACTAAATGAATGACTTAATTTTTGTTTGTTTAATTGTTTGTTTATCAGCTTGTTTGCTTATTTGTCTGATTATTTATTAATTTTTTTGTTTGATAAATTTTTAATTAATTTTTCTTTGATATTTGTTTAGTCTTTATAGTTTTGTTGTCTTTCTTTAAATAAATAAATCCTGATTGATTGATTGACTGATTGTTTGTTTGTTTATTTGTTAATTATTTAGTTATTATTTAATTTATTATTTATTTACAAGTGAAAGGAATATCGAAATAATTAGAGATTTTGTTTTTTGTTTATTAATTATTAAGTTTTTAAGCTCTATCCTTCGCCTGTTTATCTAATCGCTATTAGCTATCAGAAGAATAAATATAATTAATCTATGAATCTAACTAGCTTATTTATTGACGACAAAAATTCAATCAATTAATAATTAAATGCTGCTTCACTTCTATAATTTTCTTCATCTTAATCCATCTAGTGGGTGGGACCAGCATGAAATTTTTAAAATATTAAATTCTCCACTCCATAAAAAAGGCTATAAAGAGTTAACTTGCAAGCATTTATTAAATACAAAATAACCTAGATAGAACTATAAAAATCAATATTTATCTGCTCATTTTTGCGTTTATTCAACTCATTTTATTTTTGTTTACCCCCTTTTTTCTCTTATTAACCAAGCTTTTTTTTATTTTTTTTACGGATGACTTTTGTTCAAGTAACATTCATTTACTGTAAAGCATTTAAACAAATCTTATTGACTGCTAAATTGTTTATGTAAATGAGAAGAAATAGAATTTAAAATTTGCTATCATGCAAATTGAAGCATAAAGTTTACAAAAATCCAAAAAATTGCAAAAAAACATAAAAATAATTCAGGTAAATATTAAATTTTGGCAAACAAATAAATTCTTTAGTAAATTATTATAATTATTATTATTTAATTCAAGCATGTTATTTTTTTTTGTGAATTTCCTTTTTTTATTATTTAAATAATGTTTTTAAACTTGCTTTTTAACCAGCCAGCCAAAAGAAGATTAAATAAGTTAAAATTTATCATTCATTTCTTTTAAATGAGCTAGTTTAACCAACTATTCACTAATTTTCAACTAAAATTCAACAGTTGCACAAACAAGGACATTAAGGAGATCTTTATTACTGAAACAGTGATAGATAATTTGAATTTAAAAATAATTAGCATTAACGCAAAGGAATTAATTTAATAGAAGAGTTAAAGGCTTCAACTGATATAAATTCTTTAATTTTTATCACAACTGAATTCGAGAAATAATTTGCGTTTTTTATTTGTTTTAGAATCCTTGAAGTATTTTAATTTAGAATTTATCTATTACTTCTCATTCTTAAATTACTAATTTAAAAATTCTCCTCCCAGAAATCATCAGTTAAATTTTGTAACTTTTCTCATTTCGAGTAGAGAAATATAAATATATTATCATTCATTTATAGTCTAAATATTAGATAATTATGTTGTTTTATATTCATCAGCAGATAAAACATGCTTTATTCATAATAAGAACTCATTTAATCTCACAGCAAATATAGTATTAACTCAATTCATTGAATTTAATATTAGATAAAGTTCATAAAATAAAATTAGAAAAATCAAATTCAATCTTTGTTATTTTTAAATAAGATAAAAACATTTTTTAAATAATAACAATGAATTACAATCAAAATATATAATCAAATGTATAATGAGATAGATGAAATTAAAATTCAACAATCTAGCAATTAGTTAAATAAATTAAACACCAACAACAACTATGAAGTTTCAAGGATAGGTTTACTAAGCAAACCATAAAAGCAATAAACTTTATTTATTTATTTTTGTTTTATTACAAATTAACTCATAAATTAGTTTAGAATTTAGTAAAATTGTATTTTGTTATAAAGCCAAAGGAATACAAATGATGAAAAATTTTGTAAGACTTTTGTACAAAATATGTTTTTTAATAACACAATTGATAAAAGAATATTTAATATTTTGAAGATTTTCGTTTTCAAGTCAGCTTAGCTTAAATTGGAATTTTTATCAAAAAAGTAAAAAAGATCATATTTGTTTTCTTAATTTTAAAAATAATTGTCTTTAATAAGTTAAAAACACAGTAATTAAAACTGAATAATTTTTTTATTTATTATAAAATATTAATTTACAATTTTATTTTATTACTTTTTTAAAACTAAATCAATCATTTCAAATGAGAGTAAATTTGAAAAATAATTAAAATATTTTTTAATCAGGAAACAATTTTAAGAAATAATTAAAGTAGATTGCTTATAAATGAATTATATAATGAATGATTAAGCTAAATAGTAAAGAGAAATTTGTGTAAAAGTAAGAAAAAAAATGAAATTATGTTAAAATAATTTTATTTTTAAGTATTATTTTTAGATTTATTTTTAATTAAGTGAATAGCAATATTTAATATGTTATTTTTGTCAGAGAAGTTTGAGAAAGAATAGATTAGGTTTATGTATAGGAGTTTAATGATATTATGAGAATATGATTGATTTTTTGATTAGAATAATTTAAGAAAGTATCTATCAAATTAGTATCCAAATATGATTTTTAATAAAAGAAAGATAATAATTTTTAGACTCTAAAGAGAGATTTAGTAATATTTGATATGTCTTTTTGATCTTTTAAAAGCAATTAAATAAGATAAAAACTGTTTTAATCAAGTAATTTTACTTGCAGATTTTTACCAATCAAAAAGATAAAAATGAAATTAATATTTTGGTTGGAATCAACCAAACAAAAAAAATTTGATTTGAGAATATGAGGAATGAGCATTGCAAATAATAAGAATTGTATTTCTGCTAAAAAAATATCAATAAAAACATTAATTTTTACTTAGGATCAAACAATCAATAATCAATTGTCAGGTTTTAAATATTTATTTTTTGAATTTTGTTTGTCGTCTTCATTTCTTTTAAAATAAGAATGAAAATGAATTTGACAGAATAAAAAACAAGCACCAAAAAAAAAGTTAGACATTATTCATAAGATAAGTTTTTGGTAAAAATAATAAAAAGAGAAAAAAAGAAAGATAGATGATAAATAGATAGATAAATAAATAAATAGACGGTAAGAGCTAAGCAAAATAATGAGCAGATAGACCCCTTTTAGCTATTGCAATGAAGATTAAAGAATGAATATGATAATGAGAGATACATACATGCCTTTATTTAGATAAGATATATATATCTTAGGATTAAGAAGGAGATCAAAAAATAAAGCAATAAATAATAAAATTTGTGAACAAAAGTTCAATAATTAAATAAAATTAAAAGAAAAAGAAATATTATACAAATCTTTATATAATGAGTAAAGCATAAAGTTCATATAAACCTTTATCTGAAGAAGCCACTAAAGCAGTGCTCAACAACGCCAATCAACTTCTTGACAGAGTCAGAAGAAACTTAAAAACTGGTGAAGCAATTAAAATCTCCAATGAAGAATATTGCAAGTTGCAAAGGTAAATAAAATAAATTCTAAGACGCATTCTCTGTCCTTTCTTTTTTTCTATGTATTGTTGGAATTCAACTTCAATACATAAAGTGGCTAGCTAGCTGCAATTAGCGGGCAACTTTTTAAACAGCGGATCAGGATAAAACAGATTCAAGGGAAAGGTTAGAGTTTATTTCAAGGAGCAATAGGAGTGTTGTCTTCTTGGAATAAGATACGGATAGAAAGATATTTTGAGCAGAGGTATAAACTACCTAACGTTTTCTGATGCCTTTCCTTTGTTTTTAGTTTTTTTCTGATCTGGCTTTTTGAAGAACAAATAAAAAAAAGACATAGATAGATGCCTTTGCGAGAGCGAAAATAACATATTATTTTTATATATAAAAGCGAAATCCGTAACACAGATCAATTCAACCTAATTGGAAACTGGCATAGGGATTAGATTTTAAATTATGTTAACAGCATTAAGATTGATTTGGATTCAAAGACAAATGTCCCTGAAGAAGAGTACATCAAGCTTATTTCCAAGCACTATTACGACTTCTAGATCTTAGTTATGTGGATTTAAAAGTTCTTGATGAGTCATGAGACTTTCTACTTCAAGGCTTAGTTGCAAACAACCTGTTTCAAGAAAAGCTTCGAATATTTCCGTGACGAGTATTTCTTAGGTTTAAAGGACAGATTAATTGAAAAGGTTTTCAAGTTCGTCTAAAAGGCAAGACAAAATGTAGATGTACCCAAGGAAGAACTCAAAAGAGTTGTATAAATTTATGATGATCAAGATTTCGGTAACGATATCAGAATCGAAGAAGATAGACAGAGCCACAAGTTGCGTGTCATTAGTGATTCTTCTTCTAACAAGCAATCTAATAATTATGTTGATTTGTTCGAAAAGCCTTATTTAGTAGAGGTAATAAAAACTATTTTATTTTAAATATATTGCTTTTCTGCTCTCAATTTTCAAATCGCATATAAATAATTGGTGAATAAACGCTAAAATTTCAATTTCGCAGCAGCCATTTCTCAAACAAAGTTATATTTTATCCCATGGATACCAATTTATTTTTACTTTGATTTAAGGACTTATTTGATCTTATAAGCCAAATCTGATCGATTCCCTATCTTAAAATTTGTCTAATTCTTGTATATTAGAATATAGCTTCAAAATTATCAACTGATCTTCAAATTTTAAAAACAATTTATTCTCCAAAGCAAACAAAAAAAAAGAACAACAAACTCTAAGATTCGATCACACTCTTATCAAAGCATAGCCTGCAAGCATTTAATAAAAATAGCATTTCATTTTATTTTAGGATTAGTTAGCGTATCCAAAAAAAAAAAAAAACCGCGCAACAATAAAACAAGAAAAGATAAATTAAGAAACATAATAAAGTTAATCAAAATTTTAGAAATAAATAAAATACAACATCAAATACAATTAAGGCATAATTTATTTTTTGCTTCTAAAGTGGAAATTTTAAAAGATCTTATGTGAAGAAAAATATTCAATTCATTCATTTAAATTAAATAGATTGACAAGCACTTCTAAAAGCAAGCATCTTTATGGACTGATAAAACCACTCCTGAATATGTTTAAGAAGCCCTCATCGCCTTAAATAAGGAAGAACAATTGTGCTAGGATTACTATCCTCGTTCAATGAACTAAATCAACCAAACAATTAACAATATTATTATTAAAGACTAGACTCAATACTTGTTAGACCATACCACTGGTATTGAAAATATGTTAAAGAATGGCAAGGACAATGAAATGAAAGATTTATATAAACTCCTCTGCAGAGTTAAGGAATCCCTCGCCTAGCTCGGTCAAAAGGTCAGAACCTACTACCAAAGTTGCATCAGTCAAAAGTGCAAAGATGCCAAAGAAAAGATTAGCGCCTTCAAGCCTGATAAAACTAAAAATATCAGAGATTTTACTAGTAAATATATAAATAAATCAATTTCATGCAATAAAATTAACAATCTTATTATAAAACTAAAGAGGAAACTGCCATTGAATGGGTTAAGGGTTTAATTGAATTCAAAAATTTTGTTGACAATTAAATCTCAACTCTCTTCTCTAACGATTTAGAATTATAAAAAGCTAGAGACAATGCTTTCTAAATCTCTCTCAGAGAATTCAAGGAATCTTCTCAATATTTATCTCAATATTGCGATGACTTAATGAAACAATGTAAATAAAAATTTATTCATAGAATTTTATTAATTAAAAAATAAACTATTTTAATAGAATTGACTGATCACGAATCAAATGACAGACAAATTGAAGTCAATGCCATTTTCGATTACATGAACACTTCCAGAGATGAATTCTTGCTCCATTATCAATAAGCTTTGTGCAGACGTTTGATCGGTTTCACCTCTAAGAGTATGGCTGCCGAAAAGCAAATTGTTACTAAATTCAAGGTATTTAGATTATTTACTAGCTGCTCATTTAACAATATAAATCTTTAATAAACAGAACTCCGTAGGTGCCCTTCCTACTTTAAATAGATTATAAAATATGTTAACTGATGTTGAAACCAATGAATAGTATAATAAGGAAAAAGTTTAAAATGATATCCTTAAGATTTACGTTCTTAACTCAGTTGCTTGGCCTCTTAAGAGAAATGAATTGGAAAAGATTATCTTCCCTTCCTCTTTCGCTGGCATTATTGAATAATTCACTAAATAGTATAATCAAACTTACAAATAAAGAAAGATCTTCTGGTTGTTCAACGAAGGTTCTGCTGAAATCAACTTCACTAGTTCTAATAAGAAGACCTTCGCTGGTAAGTATATCTTAAGAACAACTTCCTATCAAATGCTTATCTTGATGAAGATGAATGAAAAGGCATCTATTTCCATTCAAGATTTGATGGACTAAACAGGCATTAACAAAGACTCTTTTGACAACAATCTTAAATAATTAATTAAACTCAAAATCTTATCCTGTGCTGAAGAAGAGAAATATACTGAAAGTTCCACCGTTTAAGTAAACGCCTAATTTGATTTCCCCAAGAAGGTCGTTCCCTGTCTCCCTCGTGCTCCTACTTCTGTAATTTATTCATCTAATTAATTTCCATTTTTTAATTTAAAAGAAGTTACTTGATTGCCATAATATTTATCTTTCACTTTAAAATAGGGTGCTGGTGCTAACAATCCTAACATCTAGGCTATTGTAGAATAAGAAAGAACTTACATCATCAAGGCTTACTTGGTCAGAATTATGAAGGGTAGAAAAGTTATGGCTCACAACGATTTAATTAAAGAATGTGTCGAACTTATCAAAACATGCGCTCGTACCTTCGAACCTAGTTTCCCTCACATCAGAAAATGCACTGAAAGTTTAATAGAAGAAGAATACATTAAGCGTATGGAAAACGATTACAATAAATACGAATACATCCCTTGAGAATTTTACTTATTTATTCAGTATTTCATATATATCTATCTATTAACCTACATAATTGTTTACACTCTATAATCTCTCAATTCTCTATATTTTAAAAAATGTTGCTGTTAATTTTCCAATAATTATTATCTCTCTACAAATTTACATTTTATCATTTTTTTGTATTTTAAAAACCATAAATTGAAAGTAAAAAAAAAAGAAATTTTAGAAAATTATAAATTAAATACTTTAATTTGACTTAAAAGTTTTAATTAGAATAAATTAATTATTTCAATCAAACATTTTGTTATAAAAACTATTCTGAAAATACTAATTAAATCACTTAATATTAAAGAAATAGATTTTAAGGTGATTAAAATTAGAAAAATTAGCTATAAAATGACGTTTTTTCTACCTTTAAGTGATTTTAAAAGAATATATAATTAAAAATTTAACATATATAGATCAATTGATGGATGTTGTTTTTTTACTTACTAAATAATTTTAATAATTAATTTAAATATATGTGTCAAATTTTTTAAATTGTATAAAATATATTATAATTTTTTAAAGCTTAGTTTTATTTAATTTTGAATGAGTTTTTTATTTTTTTAGGTAATTAATCAGCTTTCTTGAAGGCTCTCGCACATATTTTTACTTTCAAGCTCAAAAGCCTTAAGTTAACTGCTAATAAGACCATAATGTTAAAATATTTCTCTAAGAAACTCAAAACTTTTGGTTAAATAAAAGAAATCTTTCCATATGATATGTATAAAAACGAAGAGTTCATCGGTTACTTTTTAAAGGGAACTTTTAAGCATTTCTTATCTTTCAATATCGCTTAATTACATAGTGTTTTGGTTATTAAAGCATTCTTCTATATTTTTTTGTGTTTCATACTCCAATATGTTAAATATTTGTAGGTAAGTTGGGTATTTATTATTTTTAGATTTGAAAAAGGAAAAGCATCTTTTATATAAGGGAGGTTGTTAAGATCTTCTATTTAAAATAAGATCTTGGTTATTTTAATCTAAGTTATGTACAATTATATTGCTGGTTATATTGGACTAGACTAATTATTAAGTTGCATTATTTGTATGATCACTTAATACGTTATTTTAACTATGACTTTAACTGTTATTTTCATGATTATTATGTATAAATGTTTCCAATTAGATTGGATCTATGATATATTGACTTACTACTTATTGCATAGAAACTTAATTTCCATGATCTTATTCGTAGCTTATTTCTTCATAACACTCAAGAAGCTTTTAAAAGCTCTTAATATTTTTAATTAATGGATATTTGTTTGTCAATAGTTCTAATTTTTGAGTATAAATTTAACCTTATATGCTTTTTTTTTCAATCTCCTAATCCATATGCTTTAGGAAATTCCTAAAGGGTTCTTAAACTTCTTCTCTCTATAAGCAGAATATAAGATAAAAATTCATTGATTCATTCTAGTGCCCTTTGGTATCTAATAACTGCTATTCGGTTGGTAGAGGTATTGGTTTTTTCTAAGCTTACTTCAGAGGAATGTAGACACAAAATAGAACATTTATTAAAGTTCTCAATTAGTTAGTTGCAAATATGATATAAGTGCCATAATCTGTTGAGCTATGACAATAATTGTGTAAATCTCCTATTCCTGCATATAAACAATAGTTAATTATATTCAATACAAAATTAGATAACACCATAACAAAGATTTCAAAGTTCATTCTATAAATTGGTGTAACATCTTTCATGAAATAGAACAGAGTAAAATAAATTATAGTCTCAATGCTTTAAACTGGTACCCAAAATTGCTAAACGTTATTTGTATATCCTTTCTCAATAGGTAAAACAATATTCTCAGCTTGATTGGTAAAAATCAAAGGAAGAGAAATTGCTAATGATACAAAGATGGCACCTAGAATCAACGACCTTTCTCTCATAAAGAACTTGTAAATAATATTTTTTTCTCTGATTCTAAAAGCATAGGCTAGTCTAGAAACCTTCATAATATAAAGAGTAGTCATAAAAAAGCGAGATGTTATATAAAAAGCCTTAAAAACTGTCTCTGCTTTTCCATCAACTATGTACTAAAGATTGCTGCAAGAGTTGTAAACAATTAAAATTATAGGCTAAATGAAAAAGCTGATACCGCTTGCTATCAGAAAGAATAAAGTGCAGTATGTTGACCTCTCCTTAACTGGAAACCAAAACTTTCTTTAATTCCAAAAAATGATCAGCCAAATAAATTAGACCATAAATACTAGAACCAATATGCAAAGTATGATTCCAAATGTTAAATTATCTTCGAATATGTCATTAAAACACAGTTTGTCTTCTGGATTACTGTCTAGCTACTGCTACTAAAATCTATAAAGCTATTACTAATCTATCACATTTAAGTCATTCATTCATAAAATGTATAAATAAATGTGTTTATTTTATTGTTTACTTTCTTTATTTATTGATTAAATATTCCAATTTTGATTAATTTCTTTTAATTTAATTACACTTATTTAAATGCAATTTTCAATCTCTATGCATGCATAATACTATTGTTATTATTTTGATAATTAGCCTCAATTGAAAAATCTATGAGTGTAAATATTTATAAACAAATCTGCTCAAATTAATTACATGATCAAATGCACATTAACTTAGTTTGTCCTCTAATCCATTCATTTATTCTTAATCAATTTATGACAGCCAATAATTAGAATTAAGAATCTTCATATAGTAATAATTTATTAATTTGCCAAAACAATGAATAATCTTTCCACCTAGATTTAATAATTTTGTTTTTTCGTCCAAGCTTAATTAATCTGTAAAAATCTTTTATATCAATGAATATCAATAGTTTTTGCATCAAATAAATCTTATTTATTTTATCTTTTACACTTTTATCATTTGAAAAAATATGAAAAAATAAAACAATGAAATTATTTTAAATATTTACAAAAAAACAATTTAAATCATATCTTTAAGAAAACACTTGAAATATTCTTAAAAAGGAATTTGTTACTAAGTAATTTAAATGATCTTTTATCAAGAAAATATCATAACACTTTTACTTTATAAAATTTAGGATTATATTTTACTCCTATAAAAATATTCTTCAAAGCAAAAATATAAATTTATAACAAATTTTTAATGTATTTTAAATAATTTGATCAATAAATATAAAAAATACATTTTAAATGAATAGCCTATTTAGTATAAGTGAATTAACTCTTATATTTTATCATTAAAATATTAATTAACTGATGACTTATTTTAAAAAATATTTTTTATCAATCTAAATTCACTGATTTTTTGGTATTAATATTCATTTTTCTTACGAATATTTTATCTGATTGAAATTTGCATAATAAATCTGATTAAATAAGTTTTTATATCAATTTGATAATGAAATAGTTTAAATTTATCTTTTAAATGACCATTCTACTTAAAAGAAAATTCTTCTAAACACATCCTTGAATTTTAATTTTAAATAGAAATGGATATCTATTAATTAATTTTAAAAGTTTCTTATTAATCAATTAATAGTATAAAAAACAAACAAAATAACTGAGAAAAATATATTCATAGCATAATGCCCGCCTAGCTCAGTCGGTAGAGCGCAAGACTCTTAATCTTGTGGTCGTGGGTTCGAGCCCCACGGCGGGCTATCCGCCTTTTTTTTTATCAATAAATTATTATCAATTTTATAAAAGATCTGAATTGAAAAAATAAATGAATACTGATAGTTATTAAATGAAGAAAAATGTAATATCTTTATAAAAAATAAACAATTTTATAACATGCTTTTATTTTAATAATTCATAAGTATTTATTTTGAAATAAAATATCATTTAAAAAGCATAAACTAATAAATTTATTTTATAATTTATCAAATTATCATTTTTGAAAACTTAAAATTAGCTTAAATTATTGATTCAATCATTTTAATAAGTTGGTTTCAATAAATGTTATTTGTTTCATCAATTCATCGAAAATAGTTGGTAAGGAATCATCTAAGGCGTGATCTGACTCTGGATAAACATAGGTTTAAATATCAGTACCATTGAAAACGCTTTGTGCATGATATGCTAAACTCTATTGGTAAGGAACTCTTCTGTCTTTTGCTCCTACAAGATTTAATGTAGTTAACTTATTAGGTAAGCTCATGGGAGATTGCTCGAACATAGTCTTATAATCATCGCCAGTCAAATTCCATGTCATTTTCTTGCCAAAACTTTCTGCTACACACCAGTCAGGGATATCTATATATAATATTAAAATTTTGCTATCTTAAAGAAAAAGCATTCTTAAAATTACCTGTGATATTGATATTAAATGGAATATTGACAACAGGATTTAATAATATGCCGCACAAGAATTTGCTTGGGTGTCTTGCAGCTAATATGCCTGTCATGTAACCTCCATAGCTACCTGTTTTAATGAATTATTTTAGTTAGTTTGTGTTTTGGATTAATTTTTATTAAAAAATTTTTTACCTCCCATTACAATAATTTTGGTAGGATCACATAGTTTCTTTTCAATTACCTAGTCAATCATATCAAGGATTTCTTTAGTGTCAGTATCACCTATTTTAGTTAAGAGTTTGTTGATATATTCTTAGCCGAAACCTGCAGAACCAGTGAAATTAGGAGCTAAAATGTTGTATCCTTAAAGCAAGAAATACATACGGAGAGTGGTAAAGTCTCCGCGAATACTTCCATGGGGTCCACCATGGATAAAAACAATCAATGGTCTTTCTTCATCTTTCTTAGAAAGTGGGTTCAATTTTTCATTGTTTTCGTAAAGTTCCTTTAACTCCTTTGGAGCTTCTTGATTGTTAAATTGGCTAATTCTCCATAAGAAGCCTCTAGATTCACCTGATTTTAAGAGAGTTTCTTCAAAATTATCGAGTGCAAGCTTTTTAAGAGAAGGGAATATAGAAGATGCTCCATTTGTTAAGGTAATGTATTACCATTAAGCATTTTTTGTAATAGTTTGGACGTCTTAGGATAAATCTAAGTTTTTGAGGAAAGCAAAAGAGGATGGCCCTTTCATATTTACATGAGAAGCAAAGAGAGTGTTATAAATAGGGTTGTAGTTTAATATCTAGAATACGTCTGATAGTGTTTTGTTTACATCAAATCTACCAACTTCTTTAGTTTCTGTGTTTACTAAGTATATTCCGAGTGATCCAGAATAATTGCTTGTAATAAGGAAATGTTTACTGTCATTTAACCAGGTGAAATTCTTTAAATCGTCATAATATCCGCAAATACCCATAAACTCTCCAGAATCTGTTAAATTTTCTTTTCTGATTGGAATAATTTCTTTTATACTCCAATCCTCAGTGCTAATAATCTTCATAGCAAGATAGTTTACATGAGCAGGACTAACTGGAGCACCAAAATAGGCTATCTTTTTACCGTCTGGGCTGATTATTGGTCTGAAGGAAGCTTCATCGTTACTCAAAATTTTAAATTGTACTTCCTTTTTCTCATTTTCTTTCTTTTCAGCTAATTTTTTAATTTAAAATATTAATCAAACTGTCAATCATTCATTATTTTCTAAATAAAAATTAGTTATCCTTTTGTATTTAAATATTTTTAAATTGATTTATTAGCTAATTTCATGTTAAACACGCTTGCTAAACATATCGTTTTACATTAAGAATAATATTGAATTTAATATTTGCAAATGTTTTTAAAATTTATATCAAAAATTACCTTCTTGCTTGTTTTCTTCTTTACTTGTATCTTTAGGAAGTTTTGGGAAGAGCTGATTGCGTTATGGCTTTTCAAGCAAATAAACGTCTGTGTATCTATTGAAACAGTGAAGTATGCCATACTTAAATTCAGGGTGAACTTTATAACCTTAAAACAAGATTTATTCTCCCTTTTCATCAAGATATTGAGGATAGCATAGATAAACATTTTCTGGAATATCGATTGAATATAAAGTAGCTGATTCAACATCATATTCGAATAACTAAGTTTTAGTAGTACCTCCTGATTTCTCGCCATAATCTTATTCGTATTTATTATTTCTAATGGCATCTGCCAAATCTGCTTCAGAGTCTACTTCAAAATATGTTTTAGTAGGCTTAATTTTAATCTATTTTTTTATAAATTTAAATTAAATTCATTTTAAACCTAATTTCTTTAAATCTTAATTCAAAATAAAATAAATTACCTATGCAAGGTAAAGGAATTTAGTTTCAGACTTATTCCAAACAAAAGCTGGACCTACAATAGCATCATTTAAGACCTTTTCATGGAATTCAGCTAAGCTTGCTTATTAAATTACATCTTCTCCTTTGTAAATCTCGATAACACCATTAGTCTTAGTCTTAGTTTTATCGGGGATCTACTAAAGAGTAGCTCTATATTAGAGCTTTGGTGATGATACTGAAACAGTAGTAGAAACCTAAATAGGGAAGTCATTTAGCTTTTATCCAACTTCCTTTGACTAATTATTGAATGAATAAAAATTAGAGTAATTGTATGTAGCATTATCTCTGAAGTTATTCTATGACCAATTAACTCTCAATGCTTATTCAGATACCATTTCAGCTGAACTAACACTATGAGAGCTCTAAAAAACTCTTTCTAAGAATTTTGTTATTAATTTAATTCTTTTGCTATCCATTTCTACTTATTTTTTGCCACTCTTTTTTTCTATTATTTTACTATTAAATATTTGTATGTTAAAAACTTTATTTAATTTATTTTTTTGCAAATTAAATAAGATAAAAACCAACAAATATCTTTTGTAAATAGATTAAGATGAAATGAGCTTTCTGATGTTTTTAAGCTTTAATTTGATAACAATTTGATTTATTTAAGTTCCTTCTGGTATTCTAATTAGAATTAATTAAATTTTTTATCAAAAATAAATAAAATTTAATAATTTATTATTGACTTGTGAAATTTTTTTTTAATGACATTTTAAATCAAATTTATTTCAACAACATGTGAATGAATGATTATTGAATAATTATGTTTTTAATAAATCTTTATCGCAAATAAATTTCAACAAATAAACAAAATAATAGAAAAAAAAATATTTATTTCATAATGCCCGCCTAGCTCAGTCGGTAGAGCGCAAGACTCTTAATCTTGTGGTCGTGGGTTCGAGCCCCACGGCGGGCTAACCGCCTTTTTTTATTTTATTATAAATTTATTTCAAATTCATTAAGAGTGTTAGGTTTTGATTGAAATCAAATAAAAAGATTGATAAATATTTGTGTAATATCAAATTTCTCTGATCTGCTAAATTTTATAAAATAATTAAATTATAACTATTCTCATTCGAAACTTATTAATACTCAGTGTAATGCTTTATGAATTTTAAATAAATAGTTTTGTGCAATTTTGTATTCATTTATCATAATATTAGATAAACAGTATGAATATTGGAACTATATTTTTCTAGTTAAAAAATAGTTATGTCTTTAAATGCTGTAAAATATAAAAAAAATTTTAAAATATAAATTATGTTTTTAGCTCTTGTATTGCCTATCTGTTTGTAAATTTTTTAGATCTAAACATGATCAAAATGACTAAGAAAATATTTTGTTTTTTATAAATAAAAGTAACTTAGTATTTTTATAATTAAGATAATGAAAATCTGTTATTTATTTAACTAAAAGGTTGATTTGATAAAAAGCAAATAAATTTCTTGTCATTTTTTTAAGCCACTTGCTATTATTGAGGTTTTTGATAAATAAAATTTGTTTCTCATTTTTAGACTACATATATTAAAATATCTATCATATTAAAAAGTCAATTCTATAAAGTTTATCTAAATTATTAAATTCTTCTAAAAATTTTTTTGGATTTCAAGCCCTGCGGTTGGGGTAATATACCAAATTATTTCTTAAATGAGGGAATATAGTAAGTAATAAGTAGCATCTTTTTATTAAAATAATATTAAAACTATGAAAAAATAGAGGATTTATGAAATATTTCTGTTTGTTTTTTTGTATTTTTAAAATCAATATTAGCAACATCAGACTTTTTGCTGATTAAATATATAAATATTGAATGAAAGTATTATTTATATTATATAATTTATAAATTTATTAGGTTATAATTCAAATTTATA
>JH719958.1:1029895-1042603 GCA_000231845.2 Tetrahymena malaccensis 436
TGACTTAAATTTGTATAGCATTTTGCAACTTAATACAGAGATGATGAAATCGATTAGTGGTTACCTTAGTACATTTATTTATGCATTTGCAAGGATTGGAGTGCGAACTTTAAAGCTTCCTCGTACTGACTTAAATTTGTATAGCATTGTGCAACTTAATACAGAGATGATGAAATTTCAGAGTGGTTATCTTAGTAAATTTATTTGTTCATTTGCAAGGATTAGAGTGATAACTCTAAAGCTTTCTCGTACTGACTTAAATTTTTATAGCATTCTGAAACTTAACACAGAGATGATGAAATTTCAGAGTGATTACCTTAGTAAATTTGTTTATTCATTTGCAACGATTGGAGTGAGAACTCTAAAGCTTTCTCGCACTGACTTAAATCTGTATAGCATTGTGCAACTTAATACAGAGATGATGAAATCTATGAGTGGTTACCTTAGTAAATTTATTTGTTCATTTGCAAGGATTAGAGTGAGAACTCTAAAGCCTTCCCGTATTAACTTAAATTTTTATAGCATTTTGCAACTTAATTTATAGATGATGATATTCTAGAGTGGTTATCTTAGTAAATTTGTTTATTCATTTACAAGGATTAGAGTGAGAACTCTAAAGCTTTCTCAAATCGACATAAATTTGCATAGGATTGAGCAACTTAATATAGAGATGATGAAATCGATGAGTGGTTACCTTAGTAAATTTATTTCTTCATTTGCAAGGATTGGAGTGAGAACTCTAAAGCTTTCTCGTACTGACTTAAATTTTCATAGCATCCTGCAACTTAATACAGAGATGATGAAATCGCTAAGTGGTTACCTTAGTAAATTTATTTTCCCATTTGCAAGGATTGGAGTGAGAACTCTAAAGCTTTCTCGTACTGACTTAAATTTGCATAGCATTGTGCAACTTAATACAGAGATGATGAAATCCATTAGTGGTTATTTTAGTAAATTTATTTATTCATTTGCAAGGATTGGAGTGAGAACTCTAAAGCTTTCTCGTACTGACTTAAATTTGCATAGCATTGTGCAACTTAATACAGAGATGATGAAATTTCAGAGTGGTTACCTTAGTAAATTTATTTCTTCATTTGCAAGGATTGGAGTGAGAAATCTAAAGCTTTCTCATATAGACATAAATTTGCATAACATTTTGCAACTTAATACAGAGATAATGAAATTTCAGAGTGGTTGCCTTAGTAAATTTATTTATGCATTTGCAAGGATTAGAGTGAAAACTCTAAAGCTTTCTCATATTAATTTAAATATGTATAGCATTGTGCAACTTACTACAGAGATGATGAAATCTATGAGGGGTTACCTTAGTTAATTTATTTATTCATTTGTAAAGATTGGAGTGAGAACTCTAAAGCTTTCTAGTATTGACTTAAATTTGCATAGCATTCTGCAACTTAATAGAGAGATAATGAAATTTCAGAGTGGTCATCTTAGTAAATTGATTTGTTCATTTGCAAGGATTGGAGTGAAAAATTTAAAGCTTTGTTGTATTGACATAAATTTGCATAACATTTTGCAACTTAATATATAGATGATGAAATCGAGTAGTGGTTACCTTAGTAAATTTATTTATACATTAGCAAAGATTGGAGTGAGAACTCTAAAGCTTTCTCGTATTGACTTAAATTTGCATAGCATTTTGCAAGATAATACAGAGATGATGAAATTTCAGAGTGGTTACTTTAGTAAATTTATCTAACTATTTCATATGATTCTTTTTAACATTCGAGAGCCTAATAATATTAGCTAAGCTATTGATGGCAAAGAGAAATTTCGAAAAGATAATTTGAAATAATTAACATTTATGAATGAGAATTTATATTAAAAAGATTTTAATATTAATTTTAAGAAATATTTAAAGAAATTTAGGTATAATAGAGATCTAATTATGCAAAGTAGGGGATATCTTTATCATTATTTTGTGGAAATTAATTTAAAATATTACTAATATTATCTAAATACTATTTTAAAAATTATGCAGAATTTAATTAAAGAATTATCATCAAAAACTCATTATGTAATTCTAAGCAGTCACCTCTTTATTCAGCATTTTATTAAACCATTTTACCCTCAATTAAATTTTTTAATTTTTTTATAAATTATTTTTATTCTGATTGTTTTTCGTAAACTTAAATTATATCTAAAAACGTCTTACCGAGGGAATAAATATCAGCTTTAGAATCTGTATTGTTTAGCTTATTTAATTATTCTGGAGGTGCATATTATTTAGTGAAACCCTTTACTTTTATTTTATCATTAGTTCTTTTAAAAGTAGACATTCCAAAATCAGAGAAAAGATAACTACCTTAGAAACTTACTAAAATATTTTCTGGCTTTATGTCAAGGTGAAGAATATTATAGAGTCTTAGCTGTATTAATCCATCAAGCAAATCAAATATCATTTAGACTAATTTATCATCTGTAAATTATATTTCTTTATTTAAAATTTTTTAAAGTTCACGGGCTAAACTATATTTACATTTTTCTAATGCCAAAACAAAAATTGAATCTGTAACTTTGATTTTATCATAGAATTTGATAACATTGATGTTTTTTTCAAAAATGTTCATGATTCTAATTTCGCTATTTATTTCTTCCTCATCTTGTTTAAAAACAATTTTAAGAATTAAATCTTAAAATTGAGCGAACTCTATTTATTAATATCCTTCAAAAATTACACCTTCTCCCCCTTTGTTAACATATTTGCAAATGAAGTAATTATTTTATTTTAATTTACTGAGAATAATTTCTTAATTCTTATTAAAATTTTAAAAGAGTTAATTATTTTGGTTAGTAAATATTTCTTAACTTTCATTAACTTGTTTAAAATAATCATAATTCCACACCTTGATTTACTCTTTATGAAATGAGAATTTTTGCATAATTTAAATATAATTATCATATTTCATAACTAATATCTTCGCTTTATTTGAACAAGAAATGATCCTATCATTTTTTAAATTAACTTATTCATCCCATTCAATAGTGTATATTAATTTATCAACATCTTAATACTAACATTAATAGCGTAAGTCTATCAAATCGGTTGTTTCTGATTCTTTATTGTCTAAATCTTTATTTAAATTTTATATTTTTTATCTATTTAATAACCTATTTTCTTAACTCGGATTATAAATAATCTTGAAAAGAAGAGTTTGTGACTTAATATTATCTTTATTTTAGTAACCCAAATATATATCTTCATACTCAAACGATTACACAAAGTCAGTTAGATAATAATATTTTGATATTAAATCTAATTCTATTTAACACATAAGTTCAGTAAAACTTTATTTAAATGAAATATTTTCATCAATGTCATTAAAATATTCATTATTGCCCATATCTTTATCACTTTATGATTAGCTACTTTCTTTATAAGCTAACACATGGTTTTAATTAAAATAATCAGAGATATTTTATTCTACAACAATTTATTGAATACTTATCTATTTTTTTAATTCATCAACCATTTGTTCTTAGATTTAATCAAAATTATATTTTAAACTCTAATTTGAACTTAAAATGATTTTTTAAGATTATTGTCTGGTATTGTTTTCAAAATCTTTGTTTCCTTGAGATTACTTATTCAGTTGTGAATCATTGTTTTATTGGGATTATTCATATCGTAGTAAATCATTTTATGAAGTAAATGAAAGAGATTGAGTATTTTTGAAAGGATCGGAATTTAATATTATAGCAAATTGGTTATATTAAATGTTAAATATGCTTTGATATTTTTCTTTTAAATTCTATTACTTAGTAAATCTACTAATTAAGACTTAAGTCTTTTTTTTGATAGTTATATCTAAATTACTTTTTTTAAGAATGTCTTCTTCTTCATTAATTAGTTTTTCTTCTACTTATTTATTTGGAATTTATTTGTTTATTTTTTATTCATTAGAAATATCATCGATATCACATAGTAAGTATCCTCTCAAATAATTTTAACTTTTCAAAGAACTCTATGGTTTAACACTACTATTTTCCTCTAACAAGTTTGCCATTTAATTTTATTTTATTTTGTTTTTTTTTTCCACCTTTTTTGAATTTTCGTAAACGATAACAAAGTATTAACTTACTTGATAATATACTAAATATTTATTTAATTACTCCTCAATTTAATTACATAAACCTTTTTCATTAATTTTAAAATAAATTTGCAAATATATTGTAAGTAAGAATACTTTTACACTGAAAAAAAATGGTTTTATTTTACACTTAAATAAAAATATATTAATTTATTTATATTTTAGTAAATTAGTTAAAATTATAGATTAAATTTTTTCCCATTAAAAATTTAAATGATTTTTTTTGTTTTTTATAATTTAAAAAGCAATCAAAATATGCAAATAGCTTCATAAAATACCTATTTTTTGTTATTTATTATTCCAAATAATTTAAATAATATAAATTTATTACATGTTGTATTATTAAGGGAGAATCTTAGGATTCAATTATATATATATATATATATATATTAAATGAAATAATAAAAAAATTATTTCAAAAATCTAGAAGATGTAACTATTTATTTTATAATAACTAACTACTTATGCCTCTTTTAAAAATTAAAAAAGTTTTTAAACTCTTCGTTTTAATCTCATATAAATATCCATATGCATATCCCATATCCGGTAAGTTTAATTTATTATTAGATTCTTGTTTTAATTATTTACTTAAATTGTCTTTAATAAATTAATTACCTGAAATATAAACATGTTTGATTTATTTAGATATACTTTTTTTATAATTTAACTTATTTTTAATCTCTTATTATTTTATAATTTTTCCTAACTTATTAAATATTTAAATAGTTATAATAAATACTCCAATGAAGATGCTCAAAATTTATATGCTGCTTTATCAAAGTGCACTAATCTTACTAATTTGTCACTTCATTTATCGTAAAAATAATTTCTTTATTTTTTATTTGATTAATTATTTTACTTTGTTTTTTAACTTAACGAATTAATATTTTAATTTTCAATTATTTCTTTGAATATTTTTTAGTTTTTTATTATTACTTATTCTTCTTCATTTTAAATTCAAAATAATTAACTAATTATGTTTTCTTTTATATATAAAAAGCAACAATTAAATTGGTTCAAAAAGTGCAATAGACTTATGCTCTTCTTTGATAAAATGCACTAATCTCTCAAATTTAATTCTTAAACTTAAGTAAAATCAGTTTATTTCTTATTAATAGCTATTTTTTTTATATATAAAAATGAATTTAAAAATAATCAAAAATTTTTTATATTTTTTAATTTGTTTAATTTCTTTTTAAAAAAGCTTTTAAAAAATTTTTACAATAATTTATTTTATATAACCAAATATTTTTACCAAATAAAGTAAACGGTATAATATACAATAAAAAAATGTATTAATATTTTTGAAAGCAGAAGAAAAACATTATTAAAGTTTTAAAAAAATTTTTTAGTGAGAGCCCTATGTTAAATTTATTTTTTTAAATATGTAGCTTTGGAAATTCCTAAATATATTTTGTTAAAATTAAATTATATTTGTTAAATTATTATTCCATATTATCATAATTAATTATATTTACCAAATTTATAAATTTGCTACATAAGATTTTTCAAAAAAATTAAATGATTTAAAAGAAAAACCATTTCAAAAATCTAAATGATGTAATTATTTATTTTTTAATTATTAACTATTAAAGTCTCTTTTAAAAATTAAAAAAGTTTTTAAACTCTTCGCTTTAATCCCATACTGATCTCCATCTGTGTATCTAGTAAATTAAAATAATTATTAGTTTCTTATTTTAATTATTTTATTTAATATTCTTTAATAAATTAATTATCTGATATATAAAAATGTATTATTTATTTATAACTTTTTTTATAATTTAACTCATTTTTAATTTCTTTAATTAATTTAATCTCTTATTATTTTATAATTTTTCCTTATTTATTAAATATTTAAAAAGCTATAATAAATACTCTAATGAAGATGGTCCAAATTTATATGCTGCTTTATCAAAGTGCACTAATCTTACTAATTTGTCACTTGATTTATAGTAAAAATAGTTTCTTTATTTTTTATTATTTTAACATAAAAATGTATTTAAAGAATAAAACTTTTTTTTATTTTATTTTATTTTTTAATTTAAATAATTAATATATTTTTATAATCAATAATTTCTTTCAATATTTTTTAGTTTATTATTATTTCTTATTCTTCTTCATTTTAAATTCAAAAGAATTAACTAATTATGTTTTCTTTTATATATAAAAAGCAACAATTAAATCGGTTCAAAAAGTGCAATAGACTTATGCTCTGCTTTGATAAAATGCACTAATATCTAAAATTTGATTCTTTAACTTAGGTAAAATCAGTTTATTTCTTTTTAATAGTGATAATTTTTAAACATAAAAAAGAATTTAAAAACAATCTAACTTTTTTACATTTTTTAATTTGTTTTATTTCTTTTTATTTAGAGCTTTTAAAAATATTTGCTATAAATTTATTTTATAAAACCAAATATTTTTACCAATTAAAGTAAACGGTATAATATACAATAAAAATATATTAATATTTTTGAAAATTTTTAATAAAATTTGAATAACTTAATCGCATAAACTAGCAGAGTAAATTTAATAAACCCCTTCTCAAAATTATTGAAAATTATGGTTGAAATTTGAGAAAACCATATTTGTTATTTCATTGTGTTTTATTTATTTTTAAAAATCAACAAATTTTTTATTTTAGTATTATTTTTTTTTAAATTTAAAATTTTTTCATTAATTTTTCCTTTTAAATAACCCAATAACTAATTAAATAAGGAATTTTATTTACTTTATTCAATATTTAAAAAGTTATAATAAAATTGGTGCAAATGGTGCCTCAGGCTTAGGTTCAGCTCTATCAAAGTGCTTTAATCTCTCAAATTTGAAGCTTGATTTAACGTAAAGACAATTTATTTCTTTAGGATTATGATATTTTTTAGTAATGACCAAACTATTTTAATTTATTAATTTTTTTTTGTTTAAATTAACTCATTTTTAAATATATGCTTTTATCACTATTTTATGCTATTTATTTTTTATTTTAATAAATTTTATGTATTTTTTAAAAGTAAAAACGAAATTGGTCAAAATGGTGCATCAGGCTTAGGTTCTGCTTTAGGAAACTGCATTAATCTAAAAAACTTAACACTTTAGTTAAAGTAAAAATAGATTATTTATTTTAGATTGTGAACAGTTTTTAATACGAAAAGAAAATTAAAACAATCAAACTCTTTTTAAATAATTTTTTTTATTTTAAGATTTACTTTCATTTTAATTTGATTTTTTTAATTTTCTTTCTAACATGCTAATTAAGTTTTCATATTTTTAAAAGTTCTTGTTAAATTGGTGCTAATGGTGCATCAGGTTTAGGTTCTGGTTTAGGAAACTGCTCAAATCTCTCAAATCTAAAACTTGATTTAGAGTAAAAATAGTTTATTTCTTTAAGATTATGATTAATATAAGAATAAATTTAATGCAAAAAATATTTATTTATTTATAAACTTTTTATTTCGCTTTTTGGTTCTTGATTCTGACTACAGTTTTTCAATTAATTTAATAATATTTTATTTTAAATATTTATTTAAATTAAAATTAATTTTTTATTGTTTGATAATGTCTTCATCCATTTTTCTTCAAAATAATTAACTTACTGATTATATTTTTTTTAAAATTAAAAAGTATAAATTAAATTGGTGATAAGGGTATATCAGGTTTAGGTTCTGGTTTAGCAAATTGTACTAACCTCTCAAAATTAGAACTTATATTAGGGTAATAAAAGCTCATTTTTTAAATAAATTATGATTTTTAATATAAAACAGGATTTAAAACAATGAATTTCAAATTATTTTTTATTTACTTGATATTTTATTATTCCAATTTTTGTATTTTTTCTATTAAATTATGGTTTCATCTTTAATTCAAACAAACATTTTATTTAATATTTAAAAAAGTTCTAATAATATTGGCAGTAAAGGTGCATAAAACTTAACTTCTGCTTTAGTAAAATGTCTTAGTCTCTCAAATTTGACTATTATCTTTGGACTTTAGCCTAATTAGTGATATTTTTTAACTTTTTCTTAATTCTGATTTTATTTTTTGTTTAATCCAATTTTAATTTTCTACTTTTGCTTTCTATAAACATTATTTCACATTTTTTCTTTATTTTTTATTCAAAATAGCTTAATATTTATTATTTTTATTAATTTAAAAGTAAAAATAAAATTGGTGACTCTGGTGTATCAGGCTTAGGTTCTGCATTAGCAAAGATCACTAATCTCTCAAATTTGACTCTGCATTTAGAGTAAAAACTGTTTTTTTCTTTTTGACTGTGTTACTTTCAATAAAAAGTTCTTGAAGAATAATAGAATTCTTTTTATTTGATTATTTACTTTATTGATTCTGATCTATAATTTTGACAATAATTTGATTATTAGCTAATTTTTAATTATTTAAAGTGTTACTTCATTTTAATTGTAAATGCTAATTTATTTTATTTTCTTCAATGTTTAAAAAGTGACAATTAAATTTGTGATTAAGGTGTATCAGGCTTAGGTTTTGCTTTAGGAAATTGTAATCATCTCTCAAACCTAGCACTTTATCTCGAGTATAAATAATTTATTTTTTTTTGATAGTGATATTTTTTAGATTATGATTTGTTTGTAAATTTTTATTTTTTTAATAATTAACCCATATTTTTAAACTCTCAACTTTTTCTTTGGTTATTGATTAGTTTTTATGATATTACTTCCAAATAAAACATAATTAAGTGGCTAATTATATTTTCTTCAATATTTGAAAAGTTAGAATCTAATTGGTTATGAAGGTGCATCAGGCTTAGGTTCTGGTTTAGCTAAGTGCAACAATCTCTCAATTTTAATGCTTAATCTCAAGTAAAAATAGTTTACTAATTTAGGATTGTGACATTTTTAAATATATAATAGAATTAAAAAAACTTTTTATTTATTTTTATTTATTTATCTATTTTTCAATATTTCAATATTTACTTAATTTTACTTCTAAATAAGTCAATAAATAAATGGCTAACTTACTAACAAATTATATTATCTTCAATATTTAAAAAGTGAATGTTAAATTGGTGATTAAGGTGCATCAGGTTTAGGTTCTGGTTTAGCATAATGCACAAATCTCAATAATTTGACTCTTCTTCTCAAGTAAATACAGTTTTTACATTTGGATTGTGGTATTTTTGAGAATATAATTAGATTTAAAGCAATAAAAATCTTTTTATTTATAGCTTTTTATAAGATGTATATACTTTACTAATATATATTTGCTTTTTAAATTTAACTTAATTTGTAAAATTAACTCTTTTATCTCTAATTGATATCTATAATTTCAAATTTTTCTTTATCTTACTTCTAAATAACTTATTATCTAATAATATTTTTATCAATATTTAATAAGCTAAAATTTAATTGATGATGAAGGTGCATCATGCTTAGGTTCTGTTTTAGCAAATTGCAACAGCCTATCATCTTTGATTCTTAATCTCAAGTAAAAATAGTTTATTAACTTAAATTATTGTATTTTTTAATACCTAGTTGAATTTAAAAAAGATATTTTTAATTTATCACTCTTTATTTACTTAAATTGATTTTTTATTTCTAGTTCCATTTTTTTTAATTTAAAAGTTTTACTTAATTAATTTTTATTATTCCAAGTTTTGCTTCATTTTTTCTTCATCTAACTAAATATTTATTTTTCTTCAAAAATTAAAAAGATCTAATTAAATTGGCAATAAAGGTGGGTAAGGCTTAAGCTATGGTTTAGCAAAATGTACTAATCTCTCAAAATTTGAATTTATTCTCAAGTAAATATTAATTATTTCTTTTGGGCTGTGATATTTTTTAATGTAGAATTGTATTTAAAATTTTATATTTTGTTTGATATTTTTACATTTTTAATTCTAATTGATTTTTTTTTAATTTGTTTAAGCTTTTTTCGATTTTACTTCAAAATTATTAACTAAATACCTTATTTATTATACTTTCTTCAATATTTAAAAAGCTAAAATAAAATTGGTGACGAAGGTGCCTCAGATTTAGGTTCTGGTTTAGCAAAATGCACTAATCTCACAATTCTGACTCTTTGTCTCTAGTAAAAATGCTTACTTTATTTGATGTTTTTCAATATATAATTGCATTTTAAATATTCAGACTCTTTTTATTTATTAGATTTTTAATTTATTTATTTAATTTATTACTTCTAATTGTTTTTTTAATTTAAATCATTTTTTTAAATCTTCTTTAATTAATAATTTATTTCTTATTAACTAATTCTTCTTCGTCTTAGTTCAAGGCTACTAACTTATTATATTTTCTCCAATATTTAAAAAGTTAAAATAAAATTGGTGACGAAGGTGCCTAGGGTTTAGGTTCTGGTTTAGCAAAATGCTCTAATCTCTCAAAGTTGGCACTTTATCTCAAGTTAAAATCCTTACTTTATGTGATATATCACAATATATAATTGAATTTAAAATATTCAAATTCTATTTATTTATTTATTAGATTTTTATTTGATTTATTTACTTTATTAATGCTAACTATTTTTTAAATATTTTATATAATCTCTTTTAATTAATAATTTATTTCTTATTAATTAATTCCTCTTCATATTACTTCAAAGCTACAAACTTATTCTATTTTACAATAAATATAAAGTGCCAATTTAATTAGAGGAGATGGTTCATCAGGTTTAATTTAAGGTTTATCAAGCTGCACTAATCTGAAAAATTTAGAACTTAATCTTGAGTAAAAATATTTTTTATTTTTTTGAGCTTTGGACATTTTATATTATATTATTGTATGAATAATTATTTATTTTGTTATCTTTTATTTGGTTTATTTACATTATCAAATCTAATTAGTTTTTTTAATTTAACTTATTTTTTAAATTTCCAACCTTATTTGCTTCGATTATTTGTTAATTTTATATTATTTCAAGTTTTTATTCATTTTACTACTAACTTTTTATATTTTCTTCAATATTTAAAAGTCTTAATAAAATTGGTGATGATGGAGCATCAGGCTTAGGTTGTGGTTTAGCTAAATGCACTAATATCTAAAATTTGGTACTTAATCTCTAGTAAAAAATTTATTATTACTTTTGAATTGTTATATTTTTATATTATTGAGTTTAAAACAATATCTAAATCTTTTAATTTATGGCTTTTTATTTGTAATATTTACTTTTTTTATGGTTATTTTTTTTAATTTTTCAATTTGTAAACTAGTTAACTAATTAAATCTTCTTCAATATTTAAAAAGTTAGAATCAAATCGGTGAAAAAGGTGCATTAGACTTAGGTTTTGGTTTAGCAAAGTGTGCTCTTATGAATAATTTGACATTTGATCTTAGGTAATAATTAGTTGTTCATTTTGGATTATGATATTTTTTAATAGAAAAGTGTATTTTAATAGAATTCTTTTATATCGATTTTTGCTAGCTTTTTTAATTCTGATTATATTTTTTTAACTTAATTCCATTATAATTTTCTATTTTTTATTTATTGATTTCTTATTATTTCAACTCTTTATTTTAAAAGGTAACTTCAAACTAATTATTTACATTTTCTTCAATATTAAAAAAGCTACAATTAAATTGACTTAAATGGTGGCTTAGGCTTAATTTCTGGATTAGCAAAATGTGCTTATCTCTCAAAATTGATGCTTTAGTTAAAGTAAAAAAATTACTTATTTGAATTATATATTTTCATAGAAATTTGTTTTAAAGCAATAGAATTCTTTTATTTAATTAATTTTCTTTTCGATTCTGATTGTTTCCTTAATTTTAATTTTACTTTTTTATAATATTTAATGATTTTTTTCAAATTATTTTTTATTTACACTAATATAAATTTATAGTGGAAATTAAATTCCTTAAAAGTAGCATTTGAATATGTTGAGCAAGTGTCTTAAATCAAAAAGATTAGTTGACAAAAAAATATCCTTTTGAAAATACAAAAGTGTGAAGAATATAAAATGAATAAATCAAAAATAATATTTAATATTTTTAAAAAAATGATTGTAAAAATTGTATCACTCTGTGGCTATTTATATACAAGCAAACTTTTTTATTTGATAAATTCATAAAAAATAAAATTAAAAAACAATTTTCTGAATATTTGAGCTATCATCAATTTAGAATTCTTAACTTATTGATGTTTACCATAAATATGGTTCAAGGTATATTTTTTAGTATAAAAATTTATAAATTAATTAATGCTAAAACTTGTTTATCCCTTATTCATCATAAATTTTCTAAATTTAATTTTATATCTATAAAAGGTACAAGTTTTTTTTATCCAATTAAATTCTTATTAAAAAGAAATTTATTTCTTAAAATTTTTAAATTAATTAATTAAATTTAGATAAAATTGTTTGAGACAAGTTATTTTTCAAAAAAAAAAAATGATAAAATAGAATTAATATTTTCACAATCTATAACATGTAATTATTTATTTTACATTTAATTATTCTTTTATTTATTTTTATAATTAAAATAGTTTTTAAATTAACCTCCTTTATCTCATACAGATCTCCATATTAATCTTAAGTAAATAATATTCTTTATTATGTATATCATTAATTAATTTATTAAATTTAACTTTTGTTTATAAAAAATATTATCCCCTT
>JH719958.1:1042703-1053826 GCA_000231845.2 Tetrahymena malaccensis 436
CTTTTTTTCTTTTATTTATTTATTTATTTATTTATTTATTTATTTATTTATTTATTTATTTATTTATTTATTTATTTATTTATTTATTTATTTAAATATCTTTTGATATAAGATTTGCTAGCTTTCAATTTTTACTTTTTTATTTATTCATTTATTATTGTTTCATAATTTTTCTAAAATAATTTATTATATTTTCTTCCCTTTTTAAAAAGACACAATTCAATTTGCTTGAATGACGCATCAGGCTTAGGTCCTGCTTTGGCAAAATGCATAAATCTCTAAAATTTGGTACTTAATCTTGAGTAAAAATAGTTTATTTATATTGATTTGTGATATTTTTTATATATAAATTAATTTTAAAGACTTAATTACTTTTTTTATTAGTGCCTTTTTTTTTTATCAACTAAATAAATATTTATATTTTCTTCAAAATTTCAAAAGCTTTAATTAAATCGGTGATGAAGGAGTGTCAGCCTTGGGCTCTTCTTTAGCGAACTGCACTAATCTCTTAAATTTGACACTCTGTCTCATGTAAAATCAGTTTATTTCTTTTGGATTATGAATGTATTTTAAGAAAAATTAGTTAGAAAAAAAATTTTTCATTTTTTCGACTTTTATTTGATTTGTTTTCCTTTTTATTTTGATCATTTTTTTTATTTTACTATTTTTCTAATTTAGCTTTGATTATTTATTAAAATATTTTTCTTCATTTCTCCATAATATAAATAATATATTTAAAAAGTGGAAATTTGATTGGAGCAAATGGTGCATCAACTTTAAGTGCTGCTTTATAAAACTGCACAAATCTCTCAAATTTGACACTTAATCTTAGGTGAAATAATTTTTTCTTTTAAAAAGTGATATTTAAAAAAAGTCTAAATTAAAAAAATATTTTGTTTTAAATTTAACTTACAATTTTAAATTTTTGGTTTTAAAATTTACTAAGTTTTATTCTTTCATATTAAAAAGCGGTAATAAAATTGATGTAAATGGTGCATAAGGGCTTGGTTTAGCTTTAGCAAAATGCACTAATCTTTCTAATTTGACACTTAATCTTGAGTAAAAATATTTTTTTTTTTTTGTGGTATTTAAAATAAAAAATTTTTATTTTGTTTTTAAAATTTAATTTATTGTTAATAATAAAATTATTGTTTTATAATTTATTTATTCCTTATTAATTGATATTTTTTCTTGATGTATCACTCTAACTAATAATATAACTATTTATATTTTATTCAATATTTAAATAGCAACAACCAAATAGGTGCAAATGGTGTATCTGGATTAGGTTCAGCTTTAGTAAATTGCACTAATCTCTCAAATTTAACATTTCATCTTGTGTATAAACAATTCACTCCTTTTTGATTATGATATTTTTTTAATTATATTTTCTTCAATATTTAAAAAGTAAAAATTAAATTGGCGATGAAGGGGTTTCAGGCCTAGGATGTGCATTAGAAAATTGTGCTAATCTCTCAAATTTGAAACTTCATCTCTAGTAAAATTTTTTAGTGGTTGTGATATTTTTTATAATAAAGAATTTAAAATAAAAAACTATTTATTAATTCACATTTTTATTTGATTTTAATTTTTTATATTTTTTTATTAATTAAATAATTTCAAATTTAAATTTTTAATTTAATTGTTTATTAAATTATTATTATATTTTTTATTCCATATTCCATCTAACTTATAAAATTATTATTATATTTTCTTATATATAAAAAGAAGCAATAAAATTGGTGCAAATGGTGTATCAAGGTTAGGTTAAGCTTTAGCAAATTGCATTTATCTCTCATATTTGACACTTGATCTGGAGTAAAAGCAGTTTATTCTTTATGAATTGCAATATTGTTTTAATTAAGAACTTAATTTAAACACATTTTTTTTATTAGATTTTTATTGATTAATTTTTGCTATTCTATTTTAAAGATTTTAAAAAATGTATAAATAATTTAATTTTCAACATTTGATTTGATTATTAATTAATTTTATAATATTTAATATTTTTTCTTTATTTTTCCTAATAAATAACTTAATAATTAACAATATTTTCTTTCAAATTTAAAAAGTGGTAATTAAATTGGAGTAAACGGTGCATAAAGCTTAAGTTCTTCTTTATCAAGATGCACTAAAATCTCAAATTTAACACTTATTCTTGGGTAAAAATAATTTATTTGTTTTTAATAAATAAGAATTCAAACTAAAAAAAACTATTTTTATTATTTTGTTTTTATTTGATATTAATTTTCGTTTAAATAATTTTTTATTTTCAAATTTCAACTTAATAATATTTTATTTTTTACATTATTTCTTTCTTTATTCCTCTAATTAATTAACTTAATAATTTCTTCAATATTAAAAAAGTAATAAAATTGGTGCAATAGGTATATCATACTTAGGTTCTGCTTTAGCAAATTGCACTAATCTCTCACACTTGATACTTAATTTAAAGTAAAAAAATTTATTTTTTTTGAATAAGATATTTAAAAAAAAAAAATTTAAAACAAACAAATTATTTAACGTTTAAAATTTTAATTTTTCTAATTTTTGGTATGATAATTTTAAAAAAAAATGAATTTAAAATGAAAAAATCTTTATATTTATTTACTCTTTATTTTATTAAATATTCTATAAATACTGATTCTGTTTTTTTAATAAAATAACTTCATTTTTAATTTTCAAATTTTCTTTTGATTATTTTTTAACTTCTTTTTATTTCGAATTATTTTCTTAATTTTTGCTTCTTACAAGCGAAATAATAAATAATGTTCTATTAATATTTAAAAAGGGGTAACAAAATTGATGCAAATGGAGCATCAGACTTAGGCTCTGGTTTAGCAAAATGCACTAATCTCTTAAATTTGACACTTTATTTACAGTAAAAACTGTTTATGTTTTTTTAACCTTTATTTGCTTTATATTAATTTTTCGTTTTTTTTTAATTTTTGCTTCTTTAATAACTAAAAAGTAGAAATTAAATTTGTACAAATGGTGTTTTAAGCATAGGTAATGCTCTAATAAATTGTAGTAATCTCTAAAAATTATTACTAAGTCTAAGGTAAAACTAGAATATTTCTTTTGATTAATTTATTTTTATTTAAAATATAAAAAAAACTATTTATCTTTAGCATTTTATTTGATTAATCTGCATTGAGATTCTTTTATATTTATTTATGCAATTTAACTTGCTTTCAATTTTTGTTTTGATTGTTTATTAATTTTTAATTATTAAATATTTTTTTGTTTAATTTTCCATCAATGTATCAAATAATATATTAATCAATAATTTCTTCTATAATTATAAAGTAGTAATTAAATTCTTATAAATGGTGCATTAGGTTTAGGTATTGCTTTAGCAAGCTGCCTTAATCTCAAAAATTTAAATCTTTATCTTAGGTAAAAATATTTGATTTCTTTTTGGCTGAGATATTTATATATTATCAGCTTTTTTTACTTAGATTAATTGCTTTTTAATTATGATTTTTTTATTTAAAATTATTTAATTTTTTTAGCTTTTGTATTTTAATTTTAAAGATTTTTAATTTGAATAATTTGTTCTTCATTTTATTTTACACATAAAAAAAATTCAAAATATTTTTCTATTAACATTTTTTATAATTATTAGAGAAAATAGATTTAATATTGAATAAAATAAATTAAAAATATTGAACAAGTGCCTTAAATCTAAAAGATTAGTTGTCAAAAAAATATATTTATGATAGAATGAACAATTAATAAAATAAATCTTAATAAAATAAATATTGATTTACTTTTTATTATATTTTCTATTTTTAAAATATGTAACGAAATTGACAAAAAAAGATATAGATTTATGAGTATTTTTATAAAATTAAATTTAATAATTATGATTTTTATAAATTATAGTTCGCTGATGACATTTATTCTTTAATTTTGTTTGATTTTTTAGTAATTAAAAATTAAAATGAATGGAATAATCTTGAGGTTATGAAATAGTATAATATTATTATTTCATTTGATTAAAAGTTTATTATTTAGTATTTAATATGTATGACTCACTCAATACTTTTTAAATAAATATAAACTATTTATAATTTATCTAAAATTTTTAACACTGCAAATGTAATTACTTTATTTAAAAATGAATAAATAATAAATAAAATATTTTTTAAAAAAGAGTTAAAGAAATTAATTTTTATATCCACATTGATAAAAAACTTATTCATTTTAGTAGTGAAGAAAAAATAAGCTTAAAAGATGCTTTCGATTTGCCTTATACAATAGAATTATTCTATTTGAAAATTTATATTTTATATAAAAAGAATGGAGCAACACACTCATCTTATTTTTTTATTTTTTATTATTTAGCCTTAAAATTGAGTTATAATATAAAAATTCCTTAACCTATTGGTTTCTATTTCTAAATGAGCTAATTTCTTTTATTTTTATAATTAATTTAATTTACATATAGTAAGGAAATATTCTTTTTTTAAAAAAAATGATAAAATAGAATTCATATTTTAACAAACTAAAAGATGTAATTATTTATTTCTTAATTTATTACTCTTTAACTTTATTTCTTTTTAAAAAAAAGTTTTTAAATTCTTCACTTTAATCTCATACCAATCTCCGTCTAAACCTCAAGTAAATTATATTCAATATTATTAACCTCTTTAATTATTTTATCATTTCTTTAAATTTCAATTTTATTTTTAAAAAAATATCTTCACTTTTGATATCTTTGATACCTTCAAATATCTTTTTTTATTTTAATTTTACTAATTCTTAAAATTAAACTTTAATTTTTTTTATTTAATAATTTCTTTTATTTCTTATTATCTTTTTCGATTTTTATTTTAATTAAAATAATTAAAAATTTTTTTTAATTTTTATAAAGACATAGTTAAATTTGTGTAAATGATTAATCAGGTTTAGGTTCTGCTGTAGCAAACTGCATCAATCTCTCTAAATTGACTCTTAACCTTGAGTAAAAACAGTTTATTTCGTTTGATTTAAGATTTTTTATATAAAAATTAATATAAAACAAAAATTCTCCTATTATTGTTATTAATAGCTTTTTACTTTATTTATTTATTTAGATTTTCATTCTGATTTTATTTTTTTTATAATTTATCTAATTTTAAATTTTGATATTTTGCTTTCATTGTTTATTAAATTTTTTATTTTTCTTTATGCTTCTATCTCACATTAAATTACTATATCTATTATCTTTAATATTTTAAAAGTTTTAATTAAATCGGTGACGAAGGAGCATCAGCACTAGGCTCTGCTTTAAAAAAATGTACTAATCTCTAAAATTTGGCACTTTATCTCTTGTAAAAATGGTTTGATTCTTTAGGAATGGGATGCTTTTATATACAAATCAATTTAAAATTAAAAAAATTTTTTATTTATGAGCTCATTTTTCCTAGTAATTAACTTAATGGTTAATTATATTCTTCAATATTTAAAAAGTGGAAATTAAATTGGTGAAATTGGTGCATCAGGTTTAGGTGTTGCTTTAGCAAACAACACTAATCTCTCAAATTTGGAACTAAATCTTGAGTAAAAATTATTTCTTAATTATTGATTGTAATATTTAAAATATCATTATTTTTTACTTAATAACTTTTAATTGATTTATTTATTTTATTCTAATTAAGCTTTTTTTAACTAATTTAAATTATTTTTTAATTTTAGTTTTGATTATTTATTAATTTTTTATTATTATACACAAAAAGTGGTAATTAAATTGGTGTAAATGGTGCTTTAGGTTTAGGTTCCGCTTTAGCAACATGCATTAATCTTTAAAATTTGAGCCTTGATCTTGAGTAAACATAATTTATTTCTTTTAAATTGTCAAGTTTAAAAAAAAGAAAAAGAATTTCAAATAAAAAATATTTTTATTAATTAGATTTTTAATTGATTCATTTAATTTTTGATTCTGATTTTCTTTTTTGCAAACAATTTATTTATTTATTTTAAATAATATAGTATTATTTTTAAGTTTCTAACTATTTCATTTTTCAATCTAATTAATAAAAAGTTTATTTTAATTTTCTTCAATATTTAAAAAGTAATAATAAAGTTGGTGCAAATGGTATATCAGGCTTATGCTCAGCTTTAGCAAACTGCACTAATCTTTCAAATCTGAGTCTTAATCTTAAGTAAAACAATCGTTTTCTATCTTTTGGATTGAGATATTTTTTTAAATTACAAAAGAAATTAAAAACTAAGATAATTTATTTTATTAGATTTTTATGATTTATTTCATTTTCGATTCTTATTTCTATTTAAAAAAAATCTAAATCGCTTTTAATTTACAGAATTATTCATTCATTTCTTATTATTTAATATTTTTCTTCCTCTCCCCTTCTAAAAAAATAAATAGCTAATTTCATATTCTTCAATATTTCATAAGTAAAAATTAAATTGGTGATGAAGGTTTATAAGGCTTAGGTAGTGGATTATCAAACTGCACTAATCTCTCAAGTTTGAAACTTTACCTGAAGTAAAAATTTCTTGAAGATAATGATATATTTTGATAAAATTAATTTAAAATAAAAATTTCTTTTATTTTTTACCATTTTTATTTGAGTTACTTACTTCTTGATTATTATATTTATTATGACAATTTAACTTATTTCTTGGACTAATCATTTATTTATTTTAAATTATTATTTCATAATTTTCCTTCATTTTAGTTAATAAAATTAATATTTATATTTCTTCAATATATTAATAGTAACAATAGAATTGGTGCAAATGGTGTATCAGGCTTAGGTTTTGGTATAGAAAACTGCACTAATCTCTCAAATTTGTAACTTAACCTAGAGTAAAAACAGTTTAATTGCTTAGAGTTGGAATATTTTTTGAAAAAAAGGAAATAAAATAAAAAAAAATTTTATTTATTGACTTTTGAGTGATTAAATATTTGAAAATATTTTTTTTAATTTAGCTCATTATTAATTATTAATATTTGCATCTATAATTAATAATTTCATAATTTTTCTTCATCTCCTTCTAAATGACTAATAAACTAGTTATTTTATAATTTTCCATATTTAAAAAGTGGTAATTCAATTGGTATAAACGGTACTTAAAGCTTAGGTTCAGCTTTAACAAAGTGCACTAAACTGTAGAGCTTGGTACTCATTCTAGAGTATAAATGATTTAATATTTTGGATTTTTATATTTTTATACAAAAAAGAATTAAAAACAAAAATTAATTTTTGTTTATTAGCTTTTTATTTTCATTCAGGTTATTTTTTAAACTTAATGATCTTTAATTTTAAAATATTGATTGGAATTTATATAAATTTCTTATTACTTCACATTTTTCTTTATTTTTCATCTAATCAACAAAAAATTAATTAAATTTATTCAATATTAAAATAGTAAAAATATTTGCTCAAAAGGTATATCATGCTTAAATTCTGCTTTAGCAAATTGCA
Organism: Tetrahymena malaccensis 436; assembly: GCA_000231845.2. Classification (NCBI taxonomy): domain Eukaryota; phylum Ciliophora; class Oligohymenophorea; order Hymenostomatida; family Tetrahymenidae; genus Tetrahymena; species Tetrahymena malaccensis. Next base: position 1,050,140 of record JH719958.1, read on the forward strand.
CTAATCTCACTAATTTTGCTCTTCATCTCTAGTAAAACTTTTTATTCTTTTTTTTGAAATGTTATTTTTAATAAATTTTTAAGAAATTAACTTTTTATTTATTTTTTTGCTTTTTGATAATAATTATGTTTTTTTTAGTTTTTGAGTACTAGCTAAAATGTTTTGCTCATGGCCAATTTATAAATAATTTATTATTTAAAATTACTCATAAATTGGATAAAAAATATTTTTTTAATAATAGCATTTTCTATTTTATTTAAAATGTATGTTTTTTTTAAAAATAAAAATTAAAAAATATAATAAAAATAGCAATTAAATTATATTTATAATCTTCTACTCACAATAATGACTAAAAATTAAACAATACCCTAAATCCTTTTTTTCAAGAATTAAAAAATTATTAATTTTTAATTTAATGATTTCTTTTGAATTCATATTTTCTTTTTTTTAAATTCTAAACAACTAAATAACTTATTTTAAAAAGTGGTAATTAAATAAGTGATGAAGCTGCCTCAGGTTTAGGCTCTGCTTTAGCAAACTGCACTAATCTCACGCATTTAATGCTTTAACTTTTGTAAGATTAGTTTATTACATTTGGGTTATGACTATTTAATTTATTAACTTAAAAATGAACTTAAAATAAAAATAGATTCTAATTTTATTTTTTTACTTTTTAAATTATATTCAATTTTTAGTGTTTAATTAAATATTTACTAATTTTTTACTATTTCATATTTTTATTCATTTTTACATCAAACTAACAAATGATTATTTATTTATATTTTCTTAAATAATTAAAAAGTGCAAATTAAATTGGTGCAAATGGTCTATCAGGTTTAAGCTCTGCTTTAGCAAACTGCACTAATCTCTCAAATTTGACACTTCATCTTAGGTAAAAAGGTTTAATTTATTTTAGATTGTAACGTTTTTTATAAAATAAACTTAAAAAAAATTAATTATTCTTATTTAATTTATTTGCTTAATAATTATATTTTTTTGATAATTTAAAGAATTTTTAGTTTTAAATATTTTTTAATTTTTTATATTTCATATTAATTATTAATATTCCCTCTAAATGAATGAGTTAATAATTATATCTCCTTAAATATTTAAAAAGTGATAATCGAATTGGAATTGGGGCTAATGGTCCATCAGGTTTAGGTCCTATTTTTGTAAACTGCACTAATCTCTCAAATTTGACTCTTAATCTCTTGTAAAAATAAATAGTTTATTTTTTGAAAATTCTGATTTTTTTTTTTTATTAATTAAAGAAATGTGTTTTTATTGATTAGATTTATGATTCTGATTACATTTTTTTGTATTTTTAACTTATTTTCAAATTTTACTTTGATTATTTTTTGGTTAATTTTTTTATTTCATATTTTTTCTTGATTCACTTCAAAAAAAAATGTATAATTAATTATATTTTCTTCAACATTAAAAAGTAACAATAAATTAGGTACATATGGTGCATCAGCCTTAGGTTCTGTTTTAAAAAACTGCACTAATCTTTAAAACCTGAATCTTAATCTTGAGTAAAAAAAGTTAATTTCTTTTATACTGCAATATTAAAAAAAAAGAAATTTAAAAGAAAAAATTTATTTTATTTATTTGCAATTCATTTGATTACTTTGATATTTCATTCTCATTATGCTCTTTTTTAATAATTTAACTCATTTTTTATTTTCAAATTTTGGTTTGATAATATATCAACTTCCTTTTATTTCATATTTTTTCTTTTCTACTAACAAATTAATAAACAATACTTTCTTCAATGTTTAAAAAGACGTAACAAAATTGGTGCAAATGGTGCATCAAGTTTAGGTTCTGGTTTATCAAACTGTATTAATCTCTTAAATTTGACAATTGAGCTCTCGTAAAAAATGTTTTTTTTCTTTTTAATTTTATTTTTATGAAAATAATATTTAAAACAAAAAATTTTTGCTTTTTGATGCTGATAATGGTTTTTAATAATTTAATTCTTTTTCAATTTTTATTATTGGTTTGATTATTTTATTATTTGGTAATTTTTCTTTATATTCTTTTATAATTCTTCAATATTTAAAAGAGGTAATTAAATTGGTCCAAACGGTTCATCAGACTTATGTTCTGGTTTAGTAAACTGTACTAACCTTTCAAACTTGACACTTTAGCTTTCGTAAAATTGTCAATGATATCTTATTATTTCATTTTTTTCATTTTTCATTTTGATTAAATAAATAATTAAAAAGTGGTAATTAAATTGGCGAAAATGGTGCTTCAGGCATAGGTTGTGCTTTAGCAAATTACCCTAATATCTCAAAATTGATTCTTAATCTAGAGTAAAACTAGCTTATTTCTTTTAGATTGACATACATTTTTATTTAATTCGGAATTTAAAACAAAAAATAAGAATTACTTAATATTTTTTTATTTGATTTATTTGCATTTAGATAGATAATTACAAAGTTTTTTTATATTTTAACTCATTTTTCTTCTCAATTTTGCATTAATTATTTATTTATTGGTTTCTAATTATTAGCATTTCTTTATTTTTACTTTTAAAAAACTTCATAACTAATTATATATAATTTTCAATATTTAAAAAGCAGTAATTAAATTGGTGTAAAAGGTGCATTAGGCTTAGGGTTTGGTATATAAAACTGCAAAAATCTCTCAAATTTGATTCTTTATGCCTAGTATAAATTTTAATTCATTTTTGATTGAGATATTTATTAGCTCTTTAATTGATTTATCTTTTTGATTATGAATTTTTTTTTTTTAATTTTTTATTTAAAATAAATTTAAAATAATTCTTATTTCAAACAAAGTTTTCACTTTCATTTTGTCGATAAAATGCAATTTTAAAAATCTTAATCTAAACAATTTTTTTAATTTGCTAAACTTCTTATTAATAGTTAAAATGAAATCAATGTATCTCAAAAAATGAAAATACTGAGCAAGTACCTTAAAGCTAAAAGATTAGTTGCTAAAAAAATCTATTTTTGAAAACATATTAGGGATAAAGATAGAATTAATATTTTTAAATCAGTATTTCTAAATATAAACATATTTTATTTTTTGTTTTAAAATCATTCATAAAACTAACTGAATATATAGATTTACTGTTATTTATACCAAATTAAATTAATTATTTGGAAATCAAATTAATCAAAAAAACTTTCCCAAATTTATCAAATGTTTCGACTTTATAATAAATAATAAAAATAAACTAAAAATCAAAATAGCAAGGAATTAAATGAAAATTTAGAATAACTATAATAAATTTATATTTATCTGGTTTTTAGGTGAAAAAGATAAAAAGATAGAATTCACCTAAATTAAAAAAAAATAAAATGCTTATTATAAAAAAAGATAATGAATTAAATAAATAAAAACCCAATATAATTAATAATTCAGTATTATTCTAATTTTTTTAAAAAATTTAGTACCAAACATAAATTGGTAATTATTATGCTATTCACTTAAAGTTTCATATTCTTTCAGTTTAAATATAATTTTATTATTTTTATTAAAAATTATATGATTTTATGGATTATCTTTTATTTGATTTAGATTTGGGAATTCATTTATTTACTTTTTAAAAATGTATTTTTTTGTTTTCTTTTTGAAAATTTTTTAATTTATTTTTAAAATATTTTAAGAATAATCTAATACATATTCAATCTTATTTTAATATTTCGAACA
>JH719959.1:0-24027 GCA_000231845.2 Tetrahymena malaccensis 436
ACCCCAACCCCAACCCCAACCCCATCAAAAACATGTAAATTAACATTTCCAAAGTTTAATTTTTTCAATCAAATTGAAATAATAAATTTATTTTTGAAAATCAGCAAAATAGTACATTTAAGTCTCAAATATTTATTTTATTCAAATTGTGTTAAAATTTAATAAAATAAATTTATTTTACAAATAATTAGAATATTATCAAAATTTTATTTTTGAAAACCAGCAAAATAAATAGTACTTTGAAGTCATGAATATTTTTTTTACTTCGTCTGTGTTAAAAAATTTAATAAAAAAAATTTATTTTACAAATAATCCTAATTGTTTAGATTGATTTAGTTAATTATTGAAAATTAAAGAATTTAAAATTAACTTATTTTCAAATTAATTTAAAAAAATTTTTAATTATGTTAATTATCGATGAAATTAGTTTCTTTAAAGTAATTAAGAATATTTATTTCGATTTTGTTAATTGTTAAAAAAATAAAATAATTTAAGGTCAATTCTGCTTATTTTAATTTTAATTTAAAAAGTTTTATAAATATTTTGAATAAAAATAAACCACACTTAAAAAATAAATTAATTAATTTTTAATTTGAATATCGAGTTTTATTTAAATATCTAATTTTTTATGTATTTCACATTTTAGAGATTTTATGAGGAAGAAGAGAAATTTCTTGTATTAAATTACGGAGCTTATACTCTGAGTCTTTTGCCCTAGCCTCTATTTATGCAGCTTGTTGCAATTTTTATTCTATAGCTTTGCATCTTAATTTCCATTCTTCACATTCACGAGCTTTTATTTCTAGAGCTTACTAAATTTTTCTGACTTCATTTTCAAAAGCGTCTCTGTTATTTTAAAGTTGCTACAAACGCTATAAGTTTTGTTTTAGTAATTCATTTTCTTTGACTTTATCTTTAACTAGATTTTGAACTTTTTCAAATTCATCTCTCATATTATGAATAGTTGTTTCATACTGTTATACTTTCTAACTAAATTATTATTTATCAAGCATTAAATTTTGCATTTATTGCATTCTTTAAATGAGCTGCTAATTTTCATACTATTTATCTTTTATCATTTACTCCAATTTCATCATGTAGCCTCTAAGCTCTTCATTTTATTTTAATTTATCCTTTAAAACATTAGTTAGTTTACCCAACTCACCAGTCAGTTACTAGTTCTTACCTTAAGCATCAGATGTGAATTATTAGACTTAAACATTTGTATTTTTAAGTGTTTAATTCATATTTAATTAATTCATTCTTAGCATCTCATTTTCAGCTATTTTATCTTTGAGAGCAGAAGCTGCTTTTTGCAATTCAATTTAAAGCATGTTCACTTTATCACTGTCGCTTGTATGTCCATGAGATCTATAAACTCCTCCATTAGCAAGTGTATCTTCTAAAGCTTATTTTAAGCGGTACACTTCTGATTCTAGCTAATCACGTTCTTGTGCTTTTTCAGCTAATTTAGCAAATTTCATTCTCCATTCATCTACCTCTTATATTTTAGATTCAAGTAATCTTCTTAGATTTTGAATATCAGGATCATCGTTATTGGTGATATTTAGATTATTTGATTAAAGCCCAAAGATTCTATTGTTATCAGTAAAAATACTACGCTTCTTACCTGCATTGTTAACAGCATTAGTACCATCTAAATTTACATCTGTCATTTCCTTATATTTTTCTATGATTTTTTTCAGTCTTTCTACTTCGATGAAAAGTAAAAGTGCTCTTTACTAAGCTATTCTTTCACTTCCTGAAGCTGCAGGCAGATTTGTTGTACCATCCAATGTATTAGCAATTCCACCATTCATTGCTTTAGATTTCCATTCATCTATCTCTTTCTGCTAATTCAAAATAACCAGAGAAAGTTTTTTGATTTCTTAATCATATACTAAAGTAGTAGTGTTTCCATTCTTTATTATCAAATAAGTTTATTCAAAATTTAATTACTTCAAACATCAACTTTAAAATTCAATATTTTAACTAAAGAAAAAAATGTTTACTTGATTAGTTTTGTTTAAATTTATTGCTTTCGACTTCCACAATTCTATTTCTGCAGATTTTTCTTTTACTTACTCTTTTAAAGTAGCCATGCTTTGGTTGATCCTTTTGATTTCATCCTTAAAATAAATAAATAAAATAAAATAAAAAATAAGCACTTAATAAAAAATAAATACCTCTTTTTAAGTTATAGTGTTTTTTAGCTCTTATGTGCTGTTATTTTTCAAGTACTTTTATTAGAACTCAGCAAATTAAGTTTACAGCTGTTTTTTAAATTATGCTTCCTTTTCTGCAATAGTTTTATCTACTATTTAGAGTACTTATTTACTATTTTGTAAAATTATTTATGCTTGTTGAGAGCTAAACATCATTTCAACTAGCTAACTTGCTTACTAAGGATTGCTTACTTGCAATGTTCCATTAACAACTTAAAATCCATAAAATTCTTAAGGAAATTAGTTCATTTATTATTACATAATCAATAATTATTCTGGAGTTAATGAAGGCTTATTAGTAATATGGCGTTATGTATTATCAAGCTGATTTTAATTAGGGTTTTATGAAATACCATCCATATAAGATTAGTAATCATTTCCAAATGTTGGCTAAGGTCCCTAAAATCCATTATTTCCAATTAAATTTTAATCATGACCTTACTAACCTGCAGGTTATTATTATTTGCTTTCTTCTTCATTTTGATTTTATGGAATTCTATTTGGATTGGCAGGAGGTATATTTAATCCATTTGGGTATTCATGCTAATGACTACTCTTTTCAGGAGCTGATATTCCTATCATTTACTAATATAATGGTTTTTAAAGCTAATCTACATTATACTTATGTTTGGCATTTAACATCTATTAATTTTAAAGCACTATTCTCATTTTTTATTCTTTCTCTATCAACTAATTAAAGTATTTGTTGATATTCTCTATTTCCTATTAGAGCTTTTCAAATTCACTTAAAAGGTTTTAGTTCTCCATTTTAACTTGCTAATAACTTTCAATCAAATTTATGTAAATTTTTAATAAAAAATCAAAATTTCAAATAAATAATTTTTGTAAACAAATTAAACAGAAAAAAGCGATCTAATCAATTTATTTATTTTTTTATATTCAAAATTTTTAAATTTTGTTTTTATCATTTAATAACTACGTTAACAAAGCAAAACTTAAAACATATAATGTATTACTGACTTTTTTTTACAAAAAAAATATTTTTTTAATTTATCATAAAATTTTGAAATAAAAATATATAAAAATAGGTTAGCAATTATTTATAAAAATACTTACAATATTGATTTATTAGAGTATATAAATACGATCAAAATTTTCATTTTAGTTTGTAAATAATAATGAATTCTCTTAGATTTTTTTAATAAGAAATATGATATTTATTTAAGAGCTATTAGACTATTTTAGATACCAATAATGGAAAGTACCAAATTAGATATCATAAATCTTTTCATATTTTATTTTATATTCTCTCATAAACAAATAAACTAGCCAACCTGTTTTTAATTTGCTTTAAAAATAGTGTCTTTGATTTATAATATTGGATTATTTTGATATGAATAAAAAATTATTCTATTTGTTTGAACATTAACAAATGACATTCTAATTTTAATAACTTTTTGTGTAATTTATTTATTGTTGCTGTTTATTTATTAAAAAATTGGAGCTAATTATTATATTATATGTAATTTTTTGAATTCATTTTTTGTTTAATTTAATTCTTAAATATATAATGCTTTATAACAGTATTTAAAATAAGAATAATCTCCAAAGAGAGTGATGTTGACAAAATATTCTCATTTAGAAAGTGTTATCTTTATTTCAGATATGTTTACACTGATTTTAGAATCATCTGTGTTTTTTAAGCGGTCAAGGGCAAATATGATACTTTCTTTTAAGTCTCTTGCTTGCGGTATAAGTTAGATAATCCAATTTAGTACACGAGTGTTGCGACGCATCATTGTATTAACCATATGGTATTAATTAATAGTTTAGATTATACTAAGAATATAATCTTACTTAAATATTTTGTGAGAGTCTTATTTACCATACAAGTAGATTATATGTATAATAAACATTCCGATTTTTTCACTTAAGCTAAAATCTATAGAGTTTAGCAAAGAAAAACCTATATCATAAGCTTGCAGTAAATAATCGTATATGCTATCGACACGTTAATCATTTAATATTGGTTTATCCAAATTAAGACCTCCTACCAATTTAGTTGTTATATTTAAAAATATGTCAACCAAATCTTCTGCACTATCTTACTATTTGGCAATGTGGCTTGTAAATAATTTAACACTCTCCTATGCAATTTTATAACTGCTAATTTCTTGAAGAGTTGAACATTAAGTCACTTTAGCAATCAATTTTAGAGTAATACGAGAAGGATTCAAGGTAAATTGTTATATAATATTTCCAATTAGCATATTTGATTTGATTTAGTTAATGTAATGCTTAGGCTAGCTTTCAACGAGCAAGTTAAATAATTTAAGTGCCATCATTTAGACTTGTTCTGATTCAGAAGGAATTAATAATTAAACGAGCAATTCATTTACAAATGATTTAGTGAAGTAATCGTGCATTCTATTGATGACACTGCTTCCATTTGTGTCTGCGTTGAAAAATGGACTTAGGATGTCATTTAATAACTTTAAATAATTAAATTTCATATCTGTATTCTTATTTTCTTTATTCGATTAATCTATTTGAGCTTTTAGCTATTCCATGAGCTTTGGTACAACATTATTTAAGAAATAATCTGAATTTTAATGCACAGCCTTTGTGTTAGTAAGGAGTACTTCATATAAGTTAATTAGCACAGATTTTACTTCTGTTTGTAAATCCTTAGCAAAATTAAGTAGTTAAAAGAGAGTTTAAAGGTAATTTAATTGGAATAAGCTTTGGTTTAATTGGTTACAATTAGCATACTAAAGCAATACCTAATTTAATAATAAATTAATTTATCAATATTTTAAATATAATTTAACAAAATTAATATTATATTTTACTTGTAAATACTAAAGATTTCCTGTTAAAGTTGGGACTACAGAGTTGTATTCTTGGTTTTACTAGTAATATGCAGAAGTGTTATTGTTGTTAGCTACTTCGCCTCTTGATATTCTTGTAACTTCGTCTAAAATCACTTGTAGTATAATTCCTATCATTTCTTCTAGATGCAATTTTAGGTTAGCAAAACATTATTGGACATAAGTCTAGTTGTCTCTACTAATTTTTTCCAAGGCAGTAAAGAATTTAGTTTAAGCCAACAAAACTAAAGCTTTGGTGTTTACTTTGATAATTAAGAAGATAGTTAAAATAACTTTTCCTCTAACTACTAAACTCTAGTTATCCAATAAGTGAGTGATGCATTCAATAAACTGAAGGTCATTCAATAAACTTTAAGTTAACTCAGTTTCGCTGATGAGGATTTATAGATTAGTTATGGTAAGCAAAGCTTGTTAAACCCTATTTGATCCATCTCTGAGAATATCTTTGATTCCCTATACTTTCCCTAAGCTATTTAAAACAACATCAGTTAAAGAGTTATTAAGCATTGTCATATGTTATAGAGATATCATAGCACTCTATTTAAGTCCTTCATTTGTGCTTGACAAGTACAAACCAGCCATAGCTAAGCAAGTTTCGGAATTAGCAAATTGTTAACCTGTTTCTACACTTTAAGCTGTAATATTTTCAATAGTCTTACATGCGTAATACTTAACTAGTTCATCTTCATTTTCTGACTTCAAAACTTTAATCAAAAATTGTAATACAAAGCCTTGTACTTACCAGCAAGAATTAGTAGGATCTTCATCCATCTATGTTGCTCCATAAAACAAATACTCACCAAGAGCAGCCATGCATCTAAAATAAAAATAAATATTTTATAAATAAATATTATTTAAATCTTATAAATTAATCAATCGAAATGTGTTATATTAATTTGATATTAAATCATAATACTTCAAATAAATTTAAAGAAGTAAATGAAATTATTTTATATTATTTATATTACCTTCTTTTAACTTTTTCTGATTTTTCTATCTTAACTGTTTCAATTAAAATCTAAGGAATACCTTTATTACAAAGAAATTAGTTAATTAATTTAATTATTAAAACTCAAATTATCATTTTAAATTTTAATTTTTACCTTGCTAACTGAGTTCATTGTCAATAACTGTGGCATGACGAATTAACAAACCCAAGATGCTGCCTATTTTTATCTTTGTCTATGTTTATTTAACTGTTTTTAACAGCTTCAAGAGCAAGTTCATAAATGCAGAATTTATTAATCTGTTAGCTACTTGGGAGTTTTAAACGATAGTTTCAAAATAGCAAAGAATATTAAATTTATCTGTATGAGCTTAAACTAATGAATTGAAAATGTTTTCAAAATGAGTTTCTATAGAAGGTGATTCTATTCCTTACTAAACCTCATCAGCCATAAAGCACTAAAATGGTAGCTATTCCTTTTTAAAACTTTCACTTGCAGTCTTTTCAATTTCCTTGTTACCTGTTAAGGATAAATAAATTTATTTACTACTAAACATTTAAATTCTTACCAATAATAGGTTTAACGGCATTGTCACTTAAGTGTGTAAATAGTTCATTTACTGGAACTAAATTTTATGAAATACCAGCATTAGCAGCTTAATTTTAATTGTATTAATTTTTATTTCTAGCATCATGAATGGGGGTATCTACTGGCTATTTTGAGTGGAATTATGAGTCAATATCTATATTTCTTTTGTTATCTTCCTCTGCATTTTGTATGTTATATCCATTATTGTTTTCATAATCTTATTCTTCATCCTCTTCATCATCTCTTCCTCCCATATTTATAGTTTAATTCCTATTATTAAGTTCTACGTCTTTGGTAACAACTACGTATTGGTCACTAAGCTCCTTTTTCAAATTTTTTTGAATATTTAAACTTAATCTCATAACATTAACATTTTTAGGAGTTTATGAATTTGGGTTTTGCTAATTTTATAATGCTTAATATTATTATTATTATGAAGTCAGTGCACCTATTTACTTATTATAATTTGCTAGCCATTGGTCAAAATGTGGCTATTAAGGAATATCAGTTTATTATAATTTTTATAGACCACTCCAAAATGGGTGTAAGATAAGTGAATCCCAAGAAATTCTTTTAATAGGGTTTTTTTAGAGCAATTTTTCAATAAGGTCGTTAAATTCATTGGAAAAACCAGATACTTTTTAAACTTCTTAGTTAAGAATTTAATCAACTAAGTCTTAAAAGCTTTTTGACACAAAAGGAGGTTTTCCTGTAGCTAATTCATACATAACACATCCTAAAGCCCAAAAGTCAGCTTAAAAACTATAAACACCATCATCTTAAAATAACTCTGGTGCCATATAACAAGGAGAACCTTTCTTAACAGTTTCTTTACCCTATTTTACAATTTTAAATGAGTTTAATTGTTAATTCAATTAAGCTTATTAATTAAGTTGGTTTATACTGATTTGATTGGAAAAATATTTTGAAATAAAAGATTGCTACAAGCAAAAAAATTTTAACTGCAATTTTCTTTTGATGTCATTAACAACTTAAAAGAAAGTAACAAAAACTAATTAATTGGGTGTTTAAAAAAATGATAAAAACCAACGAATATTTTTTAGCTTTTATTCAAACTATCTGCATTAAAATTGTGGTATCTTTTACCTCATCTGCTGTTATCATATCTATAATTCTACGGGAAAGACCAAAGTCACATATTTTGAGCTAACCAAATTCATTTAATAAAATATTAGATGGCTTTAAATCACAGTAAATAATTCCTTTAGAATGCAAATACTATAAACCTATTTTTAATTATGAAGAAATATTATTTTATTTCGCTTTTATAAACTATCTTAATTTAAATCTAATTACTTATAAGCTTAATTTGAATCATAATAACCTAAAATCTATTATTATAATTAGCTTTTTATATTCATTCAATCAAAATAAATTACCTGCTGCTAAATCTTTAGAAAAACTCTTTACAAGCTACTCAGGAAGTTTTTTATCCTACTCTATTAAAGTTTAAAGATCACCACCTGGACAATATTCAAAAATAACCCATAAGTGATTTCTAGTTTCATACCAGTTATAAAATCTCATAATATTAGGATGGTTGAGAGAATGGAATATCTTAACTTCATTTAAAACCTAAAATACCATAAAATAATAACATTTATTTTTTGTTTAAGATCTATTAAATACTTTAAATTTAAAATTAAATTTGATGGGATAGTAGGTTATATGTTTAACATTTAATGCTCAAACTCGCTTGTTTGATACAACAATTAACTTTTTTTGATTGATAAAGCTTAACAAAAACAGAAGTAGAAAATATTGTTAAAATAAAAAATATTAACCTTGTTTCTTCTAGATTTTTCGAGCGATTTGACAGCCATATACTCTATGGATTTTTTCTTTCTACCCTTATATACAACAGAATATTTGCCTCTTCCTATTTCTTCGTAAATGTGGTAATTATTCATGGTATCTTAACTCCTTTTTACTTTTCAAAATATTGTTTGAATTAAACTTTTAATTTGTTAAAGTTTCTTCTTATTCTTTCTTATTAATTATTTTCAATATTTTTACTTAAATAATAAAATCTCCTTTATTGCATTGTATTTATTATCTTTTTTATTTGAAAAATGTATTAATAATAGTTCATTAAATATCAAGCTTTGTTCCATACATTTTTATTTATTTATTTATTGATTTATTCATTCATTCAGGCAGATTTCATTTTGATGAATGTTTAAGTTTTTCTTTTTATTTTCAATATTTATTTTATGGCTTTATAAAAATTTAAAATTTCTTCAAACTATCATCTTTCAATATTTAATGAAATATTTGACTGTTTTAGCTCACGCAATTAGATACTCTACTAACTTCTATATACAATATATAATTAAACTCTTTTTCATTATAACCGTAAAAATCATCAAAAATTTATGATTTAAATTTAGTTAAGAATAGTTGATTGATTTTATTTATTTTATATAAAATAATTACAATTAATCACTGTTAATGTTAATCTACCATAAACATCCAAGAAACCAAATAATTAAAAATATATTATTTTTAGGAACTAAAATGATTAATAAAATTTTGAAAAAATTATTTTATTTGAAACATAAATAAAAATTTATTAAAAAATATGGATAATAAATATATTAAATTCTTATTTTAAAATAAAATAAATAATTTAAAATGTAAAATAAATAAATAATATTAAAATAGCTTAATTATAAAAATAAAAATAATTAAAATAGATTTAATAATTTCGAGCATGCAACTAATTTAAACAAAATCTATATATAAAATATCGTTCTATTTATTTATCATTTTAGAATTTACAAAACTAAAAATTGATTACTTCAAAAGCATCTATTTCAATATTTGTAATTAAATGTTAGTCTTAATAGATATTTTAATTTAATTTATTTAATATCATAGACAATAAATTCATTGTATAATAATGAACCATATTAGCCATTAGGAAAAACTTAAGGCTCACCTTTACCTACAGGAACTTAAACATCATCATAAATAGTAACATAAGAGCTCTCAGGAGGAGCTGTTTTACCTCTACCTCTTGTACTGCTCTTACCAGGAGGTAAGTTAGAAGCATAGTAATCTGCATAGTATTTATCATTCATCTCACCTAAAGCAACTTCACAAAGCAGCATTAAACCTGTGTTATTTGCTTTGTTAGTAAAGCAATAATTGGCAGATTTACTACACATATCAGCAAAATAGACACCTTTACCGAACATATAACCAGTAACAGGAGCTTCGGGAGGAGCAATACGTAAACCTTAAGATAAAATACCAACGAAGTTGGTAAGACGAGAACCGTGCCAAAGAAGCATTTTATTTTTCATATCCTTCAAGTAGCGCTCATTTTCACCTTCTCTTTCTACTTCAAATATATCATCAATTGTTAAGCTATATTAATTGTGAGTTTAAGCGTGTGTATTCTTGAGATAATCTTCAATAATTTTACGAATTTTTTAATCTTTAACAGGAACAATTTTACAATTGAGCTTTTCATAATTAGATTAAATTTAATTAACTACCTCGCCATCTTTTCCTTGCTTTTTATCTTCTATCAGCTTTGTTGCAATTTAGATGTTCTAAATTGATTCAATCATTTCTAATTTTTCTTTCACTTTTTTTGCATCATCGAGTATAAATGAAGACATTTTTTTGAAACCAAAATCATGTGGAATGTATGAGTAAAAATCATTACATAATGATTCAATTTCAATTTTATTCTTTTTAGGCTTTTCTACTTCTTCGTAAAGCTTTTTAAGTATTCCATAAGCTTTGTCTATATTATCTTTAGAGAGTTTACCAAGAGGCATCTTCTTGACATCATAACCAATTTCCTTCATTTAGTTATTGATCATTTTCATATCGAAAATTAAAGAAATTAGACTAACAACTTCCTTAGGTAATTTACATGTTTCTGCATCTTTTTTCATGACATCTTCTACTTCATCCTAAGTAGCGTCTTAACCGAAGTCCATATCAAGGACACGATATTCTCCATTTTTAGATTTTTCTTTTAGCTTTTTCTCATATTCTTAACAGGCCTATTCAGCTGTATAGGGACCCTTTATAGAATTTAACCCAACTACACCAACTCTACCCCAACGATTAAAATGATAATATTAATCTTTTCCTTTCACTTTGAGTATTTAAATAACATAAAATTTGTTATTATTTTAGGACACATTTGCCTAATTAAGCTTAGCTGAGTATATTTTATTCTTTGTGTAATATACTTCTACATCTTTCCTTGGACAATGCTCATCAACGGGAGCTGCTCCTACAATTATTTCTTTTTTAATAGCATCAGTACTATCTCCAGCATCATTGCCTGTATTTTATTTTTTAGTTGTATCAGGATCATCTGCCTTTTTATCGCTCTTATCATTATCCTTTTTATCATCTTTATTGTCAACACCTTAATTTTATAAATACCAGTAAGTTAATTCTTCAATACAAAAAACCAATTATGTTATTTACTTTTTGTGGCCTTTGATGCCTTTTTAGCCTTGGTATCTTTTTCATTATCATCGTTATCATCATCCTTCTTGTTATTTTTTTATTACTACTCTTCTTTTTCTTTCTTTTTTTCAGCAGCCTTCTTTGCAGCTGCTCCTCTTGGAGCTCTTTTGGCCTTTGGCTCATCTTCTTCTGATTCACTATCATCTTTAGTTTGTTTGGGTTTAGAATCAGCTCCATTCTTTTTATCCTCTTCAGCTTTTTTTTAGCCCCTTGTTTATCTTCCAGACATTTTATATATTTTTAATTGATTGATGATATTTAAAACAATTTTTATTTTAATTATTATATTGATTTCTTTTCTTTGTTTAAGGATTTGATTTTCTATTTACCCGCTAATATCTTTGATAATAATTTATCAGAAGTTTTGTTAATGGATTTGATAAGAAATAAAAGTATGTATCTAAATTGAAGAAAATATAAAACGTTATATAAAAACCAAAATAAGATAGATGATTAATATTGTATTTTCATTATTTAAAAATTTAATAGGAAATTATAAATAAGTAAATTATAAAAATAATTTATTTTATTTTTATAACAATTTCAATAAATCAAATTAGTCAAAGACAAATAAAATAAAAAAGCTTTAATATATTTAATTAAATATACTTTAAAAATCCATTAAAAAACAGATAAAAATAAAATTAATTTTTTTAATATTTGTATTAAAATAATTTTGATTGAATAAATATATTTAAAGCTATTTTTTGAAACACAAAAATAAATTTTATATTAAACATTTTATTTTTATTTATTAAATTTTTAATCAAACTTTAATAAAATTAAATTATCGGACACATTCTTACAGATTACATGTAAAAAAACTAATAAACTCATCTTTTAAAATGAAATTTTAATCTTAAAAGGTATTTTAGCATAATTTAGTTTATATTATAAACAATATACTCATTATGGAGTAATTAAAATTTTGAACTGTTAGAATTTCTATAATCACATTTACCTAAAGAAATTCTCACATCATCGTAGATGTTAACTAAAGAATCTTTTGGAGGACATATTTGACCTAAAGCTCTAACACTCTATTTACCTTAGGGTAAGTTAGAAGCATTGAAATCTGAAGAAATTTTATTATTCATATCCCCTAGAGCCACTTCACAAAGAAACACTAAGCCTGTATTGTTTGTCTTATTAGCTTAGCAATAATTTGCTGATTTACTGCACATATCGGCAAAATAAACTCCTTTGCCAAACATATAACCATTAACAGGAGCCTCAGGAGGAGCTATTCTAAGACCTTATGATAAAATACCAACATAATTAGTCAGCCGAGATCCATGCCAAAGAAGCCTTTTGTTATTTATTTATTTCATGTATTACTCTTTTTCTCCTTTCCTTTCTACCTCAAATATATCTTCTATTTCCAAAGTATACCTATCATGAATATGGGAGTGAGTATTTTCTAGATAAGTTTTAATAGTTTGATATATTTTTTCATCTTTCAAAGGAGAAATTGTACAATTGAGCTTTTCATAATTATGTTAAATAAAGTTAGACATAATTCCATTTTGATCTTATGATTAGTCTTCTATGATTTTAGTTGATATTTGCATATTTTAAATTGAATCAATCATTTCTAATTTTTCTTTGACTTTTTATGAATTGTCAAGTATTTGATCTTACATTTTTTTGAATCCAAAATCATGGGGAATAAATGAGTAAAAATCATTGCATAGCATTGTTATTTTTACTTTGTTTTAATTTTATTTTTCTACTTCATCATAGAGATCTTTAAGAATGCCATAAGCTTTGTTTATATTATCTTTAGAGAGCTTACCCAGTGGCATCTTTTTAGCATCATATCCAATTTCTTTCATTTGGTCGTTAATTATATTTATATCAAAAATTAAATTCATAAGATTAATAACTGGCTTAGGCAATTGGCATTTTTCAGAATCTCTTTTTATTTTCTCTTCCAAATTTTACGATGCTGCATCTTCTCCATAATCCATTTTTAGAATACGATAGTCCTTGCTTCTTGTTTTTTCAGATAATTTTTATTAATATTCTTAAATAGCTTAAGATAACGGATAAGGACCTTTGAAAGAACTTTGACCTTAAAAGCCAACTCTTCCCCAACGACTAAACAAATAAAACTCTTATTTCCCTATGGTCTTAAGTATTTAAATTACATAAAATTTATTGTTATTTTTTGCTACATTTGCTTAATTTAATTTAGCTGAGTAAATTTCGTATTTATCATAGTATACTTCAACATTTTATTTCAGACAATATTCATCAACAGGGGCTGCACCTTTAATTATTTACTTTTTTATATTATTAGAGGTAGAATTGTCAACAGAATCAGAGCCATCTGTGTTACACTTAGAGTCCATGTTTTTGTCATTTTATTTTACATCATTTGCACCATGTTATTTTTTAGAAGTAGCATCACTATTTCCTAAAATATTTTATCATAAGTAAAATAATAAATAAGCATTGACATATTATGTATCCTAATAAAAATCATAAAAGTAGCTATAAAATGAGCATTTATATTTTTTGATATTTTATTTAATATTTTTGATAAAAAATTAAAATATTCTTGAGAAAATTTTAGAATATTCAAGAAAAAAAAAGAAATTGGAATATTATTTAGCAAAAAGTTATGCTTTTTATCAATAAAATTGATTAAAATTTGGATTTATGAAATAGAATATGTACTAAAGAGCATATTTATATATATAAATTATTTAATAATTTCTTTGAAATTTAAAAAAGAAAGAATTTTACCTGGGCTATTTGAAACCTGGTCTGACATTTAGAAAATTCTTTTTCTTATTTGATATTTTTGATAGATTATAATTTAATAAATTTTTTTTAATTATTTTTTGAATTTTCTAATCCTAATTATATAATCTTAGTCTTTTATTAACCATCGAGGTTAATAAGAAATGAGTGAGAAAATAAGCTCATAACTTTTTTATTAAAGGTTTTTTTAATTTGAATAACATAATTCTAAATTAAAAAATATTTAAAATATTGTTAAAAAATTAAATAATTTATTAGATTTTTTAATTTTAAACTAAAAATACTCATCACATATTATAATATCTACATTTTTTTCTGGAAATCTTCTTTAAATTTTTAGTGATAGATAAAAATTAAAAGTTATTTGTGATTAAAAAGAACAAATATTTTGCATTAATGATGATTTTTTGATTTGCTTAAAATTTTTGTTTTTTTTTGACAGAAAATAACAACATTATTTAATTAGGGTTGAACTAAAAAAAATAGCATAAAATACAAAAGATAAATTACACATTTTGCACAACACAATTAAAAATTTTGATGAGCATGAGCTAGTAAGATAGAAAATAAAAAATTTTATTTAGTATTATTAGCGGAGGTTCGGCTTCTGTTTTTACTTAACCATTTGAAGTAATTAAAACTCAGTAAGTATGTAATCCTAATAAAACATTAGTAATTGAAAAAGGAAACTCCCTTTAATCGTTCTATGCAGCTTCTAAAGAGATATATCTGTAAAATAAAAAAGGTATATTTAACTTTTTTAGAGGTGCATCAGTAGGATTTTTTCGCTAAGCCCTAGGATTTTCAATTTATAGTTAAATTCTGGAAGAGTTGAATGAAATTATAAAATAAAATGAAAAATAATGGCTAAAATCAACTCCAAAATACGTAAAGACTGCTTTTATAGCAGGTTTAAGTAAAGTTATAGCGATAGTGATAACTTGCCCTCTAATAGTATTAAAAACTAGACTTGAATTAGTGGTTACAAATAAAAAGACATCTTTATTTAAAGAAATAAAAATGATTATAGCAGAAAAAGGATATTTTAGGGGATTAAATGGCGTAATTTCTCGCGAACTCTCTTTTTCTGTATTTTAGTATACCACCTTCTAGTTTTTGAAACAAGTTTTTGATGAGAATTAATTATTTTAAGGAAATACTTTTGTTGCTCCATACACTGCAGGTATTTTAGGTGTGATACTTAGTTAGCCTTTTGAAGTCGTCAGAAATCGAATGATGATATAGGATAGTAATTTACCCTCTATTTATAGATACACAGGTCTACTAAATGGTTTTTCATAAATATATAAATTAGAAGGAACTAAAGGTTTATTTAATGGTTTAATTCCAAGACTAGTTCGTAAGCCTATAAACACAGGTATATCATGGGGTATTTATGAGTTATTGAAATAAAAGAAGAGATACCCTTAATATTGAAGTGAGTTAATTTAATAAAATGCTGTAAACCACCAACCAAAAGTATATTTTAGTTTAGTACAGCAGTAAATTAATTTACAGTGAAAAACTAGATGTAAGAAATTTCGTAATTACTAACTAAATATTTTTTCAATAAATAATGATGATAAAAAATTTAATATTTATGCTAACAACCCAATACTAACCAAATTTTTATATGAATTAGTTTAAAATTAAAAAGTAAGAAATAAATTAAAAAGATAAATATTATTTATTTAAATATTCTTCACTTTATATTATCAGTAAATTATCAATAATATTATTATTTAATTAATCTTTTTTACAAGAGAAGTATATTTTGAAAGTATTTCATTAAAAAAAAACAAAATTGAATAACAAAATTAACAACAAAAATAATCAAATTTTAAAAAGAAAGTGCTTAATATAAATACTAAGAAAGTAAAAAAAACGAAAAAATAGGTTTATTTAAATATTCTTGGCAGAATTATATATATCTGCCAAATTATGATTAAAATTTTCAATTTATTATTTTTGAAAAGAATTTTATTTAAAACAATAACATTTTATAAAGCAAAGTTTTTTTTTTGATGAGCTCAAATCTAAATGACTAAGGTCAAAATACAAAAACAAAACTATTAATAATAAGCGCTTACTTGTTTTTTAATTATTTATTACTTGTATATAATTTTTTGGTATGTTAACTTTTTTAATTTTAATATAATTTCATTATAAAATCTTTAAATAGTTAGAGGCTATGAGATCTTATTGTTAGTGGATTATTGTTAAATTTATTACAAATATTTGGTTTTCATTTATTTATTTAGCTATCAGTCATTAATCACTGTCCAGTTTTGAACATCGATTTACTTATCGCATTCTTCATTAAATCTGACATCTAGTGGTTCATTTGGAATAGTCCTAATTACTGGCTTTGGCATAGGAATTTTCCTTTATTAATCATACATTAGTGAATTTAATTATTATTTAAATAAACTTACTTTTAAATGACTTTTTCCCAATCTACTCCATCAAACCAGGCATGACTTCTAATCTCTTTACCATCATTTCTATAGCCTAATCTTTTCTTTGGATTTTTGTTGAGAAGCTTTAAAATTAAAAAATTAATTAAATTTGAGTTTTATTAGCAGCTTTTGTAATACTTTTTAGATTATGTCTTAGCACTCGCTGGTAATATTTGAGGGTATTTTTATGGAATTTTATTTGATTCTTTCATACAATACTTCTCTAGATACATTTCCTTAGTTAAAAGGAGTACAACCCATAAGTAATTCATATAGTACAATACCGACTGCATACCAATCAGCCATTCTATTGTGTCCCTATGATTAAAAAAAACTGATTAAAAAAAATAGATCTAAAATTTAATTACATCTTTGACTATAATTTCAGGAGGAAGATAAGCAGGAGTACCAAGGAATGACTTATTAATGTCATCATATACACCAATCTTGGCCAAACCAAAATCAACTAAGTAGGCATTTCCTTCTTCGTCTAAAACTATGTTGTCAGGTTTTAAATCTCTAAAGATAATTAAATTATCATGTAAAGCTTCAATAGCTAATATAATTTGGCACATATATTTTTTAGCTGTTTACTCATCAAATCTTTGCTTTATTTTAAGCATTCTTCCTAAACTTCCACCGCCACCTTAACATTTTGAATACAAAAAATTTTTATATATTTAGTTGATTGCTTAAATAAAATAATAAAAAATGCAATCATTGTTTTGATAAAAAGATATTTTCTTACAGTATTGTTAAATTAAAAATAGTTTTCTCTTTGTCTGGAAGGCATGGTGCAATTTCACTATGAATGGATGCTACATTTTATTCATTGCATTTTTCTCAGATAAAGCATACTTCATTAAATTTAGTTGTTAGAATTTTTCTTTGCTGATAATCTTCATGGCATAATATTTTTAATTCTTTTTATCTTTAACTAAAATGACTTTTCCAAATGCACCAGATCCTAAGATTCTAAAATATTCATAGTCTTGTACAGTCTTCTTTTACTATTTTGATATTTTTATTGTTAATTATGACTTTTCTTCTCAAAAAAGGAACTTACCATTTCAATGATGCCTTCTTTATTTATCAAATTACGAATTTTATCAGGGCTAGAAACTCTTTAATCCTATTCATTATTATTTTCATCTATTTTACCTTCTTCAGCTTGATCAATTTGATTTTAATTTTGACCGTTTTGCTTTGAACTTTAGCTATTAAAATAAAAGTTAAGCTTTAATTTAAAAAATTTAACATTTTAAAAATCTTTGATATAACATAAATTCATCATTATTGAAAATAATATGATAAAAGCTTATCAAATAAATTAGACTTTTGTCTAATCTAATTAAGTAATATTGGTTCCGTTTAATATTCTTTACTTTGATTTAAATTATTCTTTTATAAAAAATCAACTAATCTTGATTCGCATTATTTACTTTTAAAAGTTATTTTGGAGTACATATCCTTCTGTTTCACGAATGTTATGCTTTATAAATACATCGTACATTTTCGAAGTACTGCACGCCTTCACTGCATTATCTCCAGCATTATTTTTAATGTGTGGATCACCTCCATTGTCAAGCAGAATATCTACTATTTCATGCCATTTGTTCAAAGATGCAAGAAGAATTGGAGTATTATTATCTTTATCAAGAGGATTGATTTCCGCCTTATGCTTAATCAATATTTTGAGAGCATCGACATTGCCTATGATGCAACATAAATGAATAGGTCTGCGCTTAAATGTAGTTTCAGCTTCAATGTTGCACCCATTATCTATTAAAAGCTAAACTATTTAATTATGCATATCAGTAACTGAGAAATGCAAAGCAGTGTAATTATCTAACGATCTTATTTATAAAAAAAACTTTGTAAAACATTTTAAATTTATTTTAAAGCTAATAAATTGTTTAACATAATATGTTATATTTAATAAAGATGAAGCATCAATGTATTACTAATAATTGAGATCGACAGGATATAAGTTTTTAGACTTATCTAACAATGATTTGATTTTTTCAACATTACCAATTTCAGCAGCATCTAAAAGATCAACATTACATTTTTTAACATTTTTCCTTTATTTAATTCAAAAAAAAAAAAACTCTAACAAATATCACAAAAAATGAAAGAATCTACCAAAAATCCTGCCAAGTGGGCTTATTACTTTTGATTGTAGAAGGAGATTTCACTGAATTAATACTACTAAGTTTTAGAATATCTTCTTCAACTCTAGCATCATAAACGCAATTATTATTTAAGTCTACAATTTTATATGGTCTGTCTTCTGCACTATATTATTTCAGAAGTACCTCTCTGGGATCATCGTGCTGTTATTACTTATCTAAATAATCTTAAAATTTCTTCTCGTTTTCTTCTGAACGCTCTATTTCTTCATTAGGAATATTTGTCTATCCATCATCTAAATGCAAATTAGTGACTTAAAAAGGTGTGTAGCTTTGAGCCCTAATTTAAGTATAATCTGTATCGTATTTTAATTTCTTATAATCAGCCATAAGAGTTAAATGCGAGCTATATGCTATAAGCTATGTTAAAATTCAAATTTGTTTATTTTTACTTTCTTATCTTCCAATAATCTTGTTTAGTATCTTTAAAGACAAGCAATAGTGTTTATTATTTTTAATATAAATTTGATAGATTTCAATATTTGCTTATTTAATATTATTATTAATTATTTTTTATTATGATTTGCGTTCTCTACTAACTAACTAATTAAATAACAAAAAAATCAAACTAACTAATAAGCATGCAATCATTATACACATTATGCATTACATCATAGATTAGGGTAAACTAATAAATGAATTTTAAAATTAAAGGAGAAAAGAATGTTTTCTTTTATAAACTTTTAGTTTTTTACTTGAAATTCTGAAAAATAATTGTAAGCAATATTTTCTTTATTAATTAAATATTAAAAGGTATTTTTTATTTTTTAGTAAATTCAGATTATTGTGATATGCGATATAGACATTTTAAACAATTTATTTCATGATTGTCTAAATGAGGATAAATATTTATTTATTTTTACTCAAAGAAGTATAGAAATTTCTCTTGCTTAACCTTAAGCTAGCATTTTAAAATATATGATTATGTTAATTCAATCTATTACTTTATTTATTTCTTTAGACATAAAAATAGTCAGTCATTCAATGAGTAATAATTTAAAAATTTTGAGTTTTTTTATCATAATTGTAATTTATATCTCATTTTTCTATAAAATGAATAAAATGGTATCAGTTGCAATAGAAATGAATCAATTTTTAAAGAAAAATATTGAAAATTAGAGTTAAATGTATAAATTTATTGAATAAATTAACACATTTGGTAATTTTTTTATTTCGTTTGGAAAAATGATATTATACAAAACACTAATAGAAACGCTACATACACATTTATAAAGGGAATTATTTTATTTACATGAAATTAAATTTTCTCAATTTTATATATATTTATAATTATTGAATATCCTTTAATGAATAAAAAATATTATCCTAAATGATAGGTGGGGGACAGAGATTTAAAAATCTTGGATTTTTTGATTGTTTAAGAGAGTAATCTGATTTTATTTATTAACTAACAATTTTACTATTTGTTATTTTCATCTTAATTTTACTATTTGTTATTTTCATCTTAATTTTGACTTTATTAAAATATTTTTCTTTAAGTTTGTTTTATCTTTAAGTAAATTAGTGTAAGTAATAGACCAATTAACTTAATCCTAATTATGCTTTTCTACAATCCCTGTATACATTGATTAAAATTTATTTTATAAGTCATAAAATTCTTATGTTTTTTATTCTAGTTAATTTTTTGCAGATTCATGTAAATTTAAGGAGTTAGAAAAGCTCTAGCTTCTCTTCTGCTGGACTTAGTCTATTTTGGCTTTAATTGAAGCAACATTTAATATAAAATTCATCTAATTTTCTTTTTGCAGATAGTTTTCTTCTTAAATTTAAGTAGTCAATCTATCTATCTTTTTTATAAGATCTTTTTTTTCATTTTACTCAACCTGTTTTTTTACTTTGCTTTTCTTTTTTTATAAAGAAGATTTTTTCGTTTATAGCTATTCCTTGGTCTCTGAGTACGATCTCAAAGGAACTTTTTTAGGAACCTCATTGATTTTTTTATTTATTTTATTACTATTATTGATAGGATTCTTGCAGCAATTACAGTAATTTTATGGATTATTAATTATTCTATTTTAAATTTTACCTTTCATTTCATATTAATTATTTTCAGTGAAAAGTTATTTGGGAGTGACAAAGTTTTTTCTTTGTTTATTAAAATTTTCGCATAATCCATTTAAATTTTTGGATTAGAAAGAATTGCTTTCTGTCAAAAAGTGATAATTGCTTGAGTCATAAAAGTTTTTGTTAAGGGATCTTGGGCTTGTTCCCTTTTAAGAGCTATTAATTGCTGTGGATAATCTTGATATATCAAAAGATTGATCTGGTTTTTTAGAATACGTATAAGATGAACTTCTTCGCTTCAGTATGTTACAGCCTTCGCTCATAAAATTATCCTCACAAATACGTGTATCCCTCCCTTCGTTGACTTGAAAACTAATTTATTTAGATACTTGGTTTTAGCTACTATGAAAACCTACTATCTTTGAGTATATTTATAATTGACTTAAGTTTGCTTATTATTTATTAAAAGGTTTATTTATTAATAAGAAGCCTATTAAATTTTAATCTTTAACTATAATATAACTAGGTCTTATCAATCAAAGCAATCTAAATTTTCAAAAATATTAACGTTATTATATTAATAATAATATTAAATTTAATTTTTGTTCAGCTAAATAAATAAATTAATTGCGGAAAAATAAATAGATAATTTATGATTGTAAAATATATATAGTAAAGGTTTGTTTGACTTTCATACATTTAAGAAAATTAAAAATTGATAAAAATAATCCTACTTGAATTTACAATATAAAATAATCTTAAATTTATTTATCTATAGTAAGAAGTTCATTAAAATACAAATTAATATCAGATACTTGAAAAATCAGAAAAATGAATGAAAAGGAGAGATAAATTTACACTCTACTTATTTACTAATAATTTAAAATTTCATTTACAAAAAGTACTTTCTGAAATCTATTTAATTTAAAAAAATCAATCAAATAGGAGTATGTATTTTTATGAATTTTTAACATAGATATTTTCAAAAATGTTTTAAGCAGAGTGTGAATTCTATTAAATTTAAAATCTATCAAATTTTGAATAAGTTAGGAAATATTAATATTTAATCACTCAGAACTTCTAGTAGAAAAATTAAATTAATTTAATAAAAGGTGTTGCTATTATTAAATATATAAACAAACAAAAAAATGGAAAACTATGGATAACTCACAGGAAATGAAGATAGCAATAACTAGTCTAATGGAATGAATATTCACAAAAGGAGGAATACATATTAAACTATTCCAAATTTACAATTTTTATCTTCCTCACTTGGAAACAAGAATTTAAATTCCAAAAGACATTCAATAATGAGTTTCAACAATTTTTTAGACATTTAAACTCCTAAATAAAACATCGAAGATATTAAAGCTCTGAGATAGCCATATTTAGAGTAAAAAAAGGAGAATAATTCATACTTATTTAGCTAATAAAAAAACCTATTAATACCATAAAATGTATATTTGTTTATTCTTCTTTAGTAATTTTCAAAATTGTAAACAATTTTTACAAACTAAAAGCCCATTTTAAAGTAGACATCTTAGGAATAAAAGAAAATAAGCGAAGAAAACTAATTATAAAAAATGAGAGACTACTAGAATTTTTTGCTTTAGTTCTAAAAGAAAAAAAAGCAAGAAAAAGTAAAACAAGAGGATGCTTAGATTTTTTGGGAATAAAAAATATACCCTGTTCAAAAGTATGATTTTTAAGTGTATTATGATGAAAAAGGAAATAGGAAATGGAATTTCTATGAAGTTACAGAAAA
Source organism: Tetrahymena malaccensis 436 (assembly GCA_000231845.2). NCBI lineage: Eukaryota > Ciliophora > Oligohymenophorea > Hymenostomatida > Tetrahymenidae > Tetrahymena > Tetrahymena malaccensis. Next base: position 22,344 of record JH719959.1, read on the forward strand.
ATAAATGAAGAAGTAAGAATAAGATGAAGAAATTTAAAAGCAGAAAGAAAAACAAGAGTTTCTTCAATAACTAGAATTTAAAGAGTCTGAATAATCGCAATAGCTTACTTAAGAGCATAAAAAAATAATGTAAGATATAGAAGATCAGTGGAAAAAGGCGTAGCGCTAACAAATTTAATTTATAAATACTCTACAAAAAAAAAACTTTTCAGTTGTTTAGCAATAAAATCAAGAAATAAAAAAATCTTAATCTTAAGATGCATTCCAAAGTAAAAAAATTATGTAGAGAGACTAATACACTATAAGAAAAGTTTTAAGTAGTGTACCTTTAGATAAATTACAATAGATTATGGACGATAAAAAAAAAAATTTTAATGAAATTTAACAAAAGTTGCTAAAAAACCCAATTTATAAATTGAAGCCACAAGTAAAGCCTACTTTATCTTTTTATTCAAAGACATCTGCTCAATTTAATGAGAAAAATTTGAGTGCCTTTATGTAATAACAAAATGGAAGTTATTAAATTACATAAAATATGGATAGTAATTCTCCTTCTTTTTACTAAACAACTTCATCATGTTTTGACAGACTCTACACTCAAAAAACTGCTTCTTTTTTAAATAAAAAATTTAATATCAACAATCCAAATACATAGTCTTTCTTGACTACTAAAGGTATGTGGGATACTAATGGGTTTAGATCAAGTTTCTCAACTGCAATTTAAACTCCTTATAGTTAAAATGACCCTTATTAGTTTGAATAATTTGAGATTGATACAGTCATAGATCAAGACACCTAAGCTAAAAAGCCGAAAGACTTCTAGAAAAGTTGTATAATTTTAGAAAAATTATTTTTTATATTAAATTTACATAATCTTTATATAAAAATTAGAAACAAAGAAACAAAATCTTAGCTCTAAATCTGTTAACACTATAAAAAATATAATGCAATAAAGTTTACAAAAAAATTAAATTGAATAAGGGCAATAAAAAAATAATAAACTATAGGAATAACCATCATAGTAAAAAGCATTCAAAAGTATAAGTAGTTATGAAAGTAGATCTTAAACCTCAAGCAAATAGTATAGAATCAAGTAAAATAACGAAATAGGAGAAATCATATTTAAAAAACAGTAAAAAAGATAAAAATCAGAAGACTTTTAAGACTTAGTGAAAGAATCTCTATTACTTTAGAAAAAAGATTTATACAAACCTTAATCAATACTAGAGACACTGTTCTCAGATTATGATTAGGACAAAAAGTAAAGTATTATAGTTATCAAAAAGCAACTCAATTTAAAAAATGAAAATAACATATTCAACTTTAAGAAATATTTTTCTAATAGGTATTAATAATAACCACCTTCACTGTTGCTCACTAAATAAGAAGTAAAAAAAGCATCAGAATAATTTATTTAAAATTTAAATTTATAGATATAATCTATTAATGACGATAAATCAAATTATGATACCTTATCAATCAAGTGAATTAGAATAAGCAATACAGACAAACTATCTATTATAATTTAGAATAAATTGTATTAAAAACTGATTAAAAATTTATCATAAATAAATATCTCAAGTTTCTTCTTATAAATTTTGAATTAAAATTTTGATTAAATGAACAATCATTACTTATAAAAAAGTGCTTTATATATCTAAATGATTATAAATATATTATAAAA